>KQ085935.1:0-177451 GCA_001020605.1 Schizopora paradoxa
ATGGACCCTTTCGAAGGAGGGACGGGCTGGGGACAAAGGCGGCGGGGTAGGACAGGTAGCGGGAGGGCGGGAAGGCGGCGACTGCGACGGCGCGGCGTACGCGTGGCGCGTGTTCCCGATCAGGACATGCGCTGTCCGGTCCCTGTTGATGGGCGGGATACGTCAGCCAACACAATAGATACGAAAGGACTCACCTTAGCGTCGAGAGGCGACGAGATATCGAAGGAATTAACCAAGTACCCCAGGGAAACTGGGATACGCTCTAATTAGAGCCTTTACTGCGCCCGATCAACGGCTACTATATTAGTCGTTGTGTGGGAGCATTAGGTGGAATTTTCTCAGCTGTTACAGCTAAAATCAAATCGATAGGCCATCCCCAAATTCTCTATACAACGAAAGAACACCTAATATAGTAAGAATGAGCTTTTCCATCCAAAATAGTCCATGTGACAGATTTGTGACCTCGGCTAATTCACCGACCACATCTTCCTTGCGTCTCTCGATGTCCACTGAACCCAACTCGCCGCGCAACATCGCATCTCCAATCTCGATGGATCTGTCCCCAACGACCAACCCGCATTACGAAGATGAGAATCGCGCAGTGGACCTATCGGATCCTTGCCTGGAAGTCGGCTAGAAATCTGGAAGGAGAGCTTGCCGCAACATGAGGCTCTGCGACACGTTCTACGTGCAGCCAAGCTCCGTCCCCAGCACAATCAAGCCAATGGTATTTTATATCGCAATTTCAATGATTTTATTCACTGAGACGTTGGGGCGCCAGCAGGACAGTCGGAATCTTGGCAAGATTTCGGCTTTTTTTTCGAAACGCATAAAGAGCAGGTCAGTTTCTCTGTAAAACCTCAGTTGCACTTTCGTGACCTTTCCTTTCACCATGCCCGATGCATTCCCCTCTATTCTTGCAATTCTCGATGCTGAAATGCCGCACGAACCCGTCGTGATGGAAGGAGGACCTCCGGCTGATGGCAGAGGCAGAGGCAGAGGCCGTGGTAGGGGCAGAGGTCGTGGACGCGGGCGCGGACGTGGTCGCGGTATGGTTAGAAGGGGTTCGTCGGTGGACTATGTGCGTTATATCTATGTTTCAGCTTGCTTTTGTGCTCATTTCTCGTTAGGAAACTTCGGGAGTCAATGGTGATCCCTTCCTATATTACCAGCCAGCCGGTCTTCAAACCCATGCACCTCTGCCTGCGCCGGCTCCTCCTCCTCAGCCACTACCATTTTTCCTTCGCAACGACATTCCTATTGATCCTGTCCTCCTTGCGCTCGAAAGAACTGATCTCCCACCACTACCCAACCCTCTCCATCCTTCGCAACTTCCGTCCTCAACTGGTGCACAGTCAGGTACCGTGGCACCCACCGACGTCAAAAACAAGGGCAAAGGCACGATGCCGGCACGAGGCCCGCCCTCCGTGCCAGTTGCACCCCTCGACACGACAAAACCAGCTTCGAAGCCATCACGGCGGCTCATTCGATTGCCCTCCGTCAAGGCCAAGCTTGAAGGATCTTCTCAAGTGATCGACATATCTGATTCTGATGACACCAAGGACACTGTGCAAGCTGTTCCAGCGCAAGGTGAATGTCTTTTCCTGCTTTTATTCTGATTTTTACCAACATTTCAAATAGCCATTGACTATAACGTGAAGGCCGTTCGGGGTGCTCGAGTCATTGAGTATTTCACTCGCAGTGACTGCGATTGGCCCAGATTCATCGCAACTTTCCGCGAGAAATTTGGCATCGATGCGACGCTCAGCTTGAGCCTTGGATACAAGTTCCAGGGACGAGACGCTGTGAAGGCGCCATACGTTGATTTACTCAGTAGTCAAGATTACGAAGTAGCAGTTAGAAAAGTAATCCAGTACAAAGCAAGTGCACGAAAGAAGGAGGTTATTCTCGAGATCTGCGATAGAGTATGTTCTCTCTTTTCCTCATCTATATGCAGACAATAATGTTTATCTTACAGCTCATGGTTTCGAAGGGACAAGGGAAGAAAGCTGCCGCAAAGGCAAGGAAGCGTAGCCGTGAAGACGACATTCCTATTGTAATCGAAGATAACGACGACGACGACGACGACGACAATGAGCCTACCACCGTCCCCGAATCCTATAGCCGAGAGTACAACAACCTATGCGACCACCTTGAAGGCTGCAAGAAGAAGCACGACGGCTATAAGTTCTGTATTCCAGATCAGTATGGAAACTGCCGTCCAATAAGTTTCAAGCTGATGACAATGTGGGCAAAACTCATGGTATTTCATCTTCTCTTCCTTTCTACACCAATTGACAGTGCTGACTCTTCTCGCAGGCAAAGAAGCCCGATATCGTCACTGTCACTAATCCGCCAAACATACCTGAATTCGACTTCATCCGGACAAAGAAGCGTCGCCAAGCAACGTCGTCGCGAGGATCCATTTCTTCTATTGACGATGACGACCTACCCCCTCGAGAACCCCTTACCGATCGCACCGCCGCATCAAATGCCCACGGGAACAAAGCGAAGGCTGATTCGCGGAGAGACGCTTTTGTCATCTTGTCATCCGACCCACCGTACCCGGAAGAGCTCCCCGACGACATGGACATGGATTTTCCTCCGATCTCGGGGATCTTACTCGAACTCCAGAAGAAGAAGCCGTTATCGGACTTCAAAGCCCTCGAGCCATTGTTGTATGAGCGCGGTATAATCTACCTCAATAACGTTGCACAGGTACCCATGAAGAGAATGAAGGACGACATCACGCGAGGGGCAATTCAAGAAGCAACTCTGAAGACGTTCTACCAATATGCCCTTGCGAAACTGCGAAAGCTTCGTGAGGGAGGGCAAGTTGATGAGGTGAAGAAAGACGAGACTCGCGACTTCGTTCTCGGCTCGTCTCGCGATGGTCAGGTGAAGCTCGAAGGAGTGAAGCTCGAGGAGATGAAGCAAGAGAGCGGGCCTTTGTATACAAAATTTATTGATCTTACTGACTAGTTTCTCTCTGTAAACATTACTTTGTGTTCCCGCTCACGCTGACTTGATGATTTGATATGATTTGATACGAGAGTAATGATCTTTTATGATAATGATGATTTTACATGATATATCCACTATGTTTGAACCATCCCTTTGCTTTCTCTGCGGTAACCGAGAAGACGGCGTCCCAGATCATTACGTACGGATCGGCTCCCGGACGACCACTCAGCTCCCCAAGTACAAAATCTCTGTTACGACGCATCCATGCCTTTATTGACGAGAATGCTTCCTCGATTGGGTTGAGATCGGGAGAGTACCCTGGGAGGTAGACAACTTTCATTCCGCTAGTTCGTGATGATCATTAGATATCCAGAACAAAGAGAAGGTTCACATCAACTCACCGTTCTTCTATCAGCTCGCGGATTTCAGGGCCTTTGTGAATGCTTGCATTATCCATAATGATTACAGAGTTAGATCCAGGGAAAGGACTCATATTTCGAAGTAAGACATTCAAAAATTCAATAAAGTCTTCACGGGAGTATGCATTCTCTTTGACATCAAGAGCAAGAATGCCGTCAAGCGACATGGCGGGGAGAATAGAGTACCTATCTAAGATAAGTATCTGGCGAACATTGCGAATGTAAATCGAAAGCCACTCACCTCTTTCCGCGCACGAAGAAATCTCTCCTTCGAGCTCGCGTGCCGGTAGGTGACCATCCGTAGCCTCGACGAGCAGTTCGTCGATCAGTTGCCGATTCGTCAACAAAAACAAGTTGTTGAGCTTCGTAGTATTCACCAATGACACGCATAAAGGCGCGCCTGTCTTCTTCGTCTCGTTCAACAGCTGGCCTTGTTATCTGGCTTGCGGATGTGAATCTCATGCTGAATACTAGTTCATAGATTATGCTGCGCACCTTCTTCCTGGTGTAACCTCGCCGCCTTAGACTGCGCGAAATGTTCGTAGTCGTTGTGACAACACCGCAGATGCTCTCAAGCAAATCGCGAAGTTCCTCCAATGTTATGTCCGATCTACGCTCTACCCATGACTCAATGAACTGTAAACCAGCGTCAGAGAACTTGCTATGGTTGAGCTTCATATGAACCTGCGTACCGCGAGATCGAAGCCATTGAGAAAGCGTGGTCGACCACGGACAATAGGAGTGCGAACCAGTTCGCCAGTCCTTCGAAAGAGACTCACAGCCCGTCGCGTCGATCGAGGACTAACAAGTGTGTGTTGACGTATCTCATCGTGGTCCACACCAGATAACGCCATCCGTACAGCGACACGCTTTGTTTCGACGTGAATGTGCCGCCGTGCCATGTCAGTCGAGTGTAGGAGAGGACGGCGAGTCCCTGCTGCACAGCCTGTCACGCCTTGACGATGATATTACTATATAAAGGTAAATAACGATGTTTTACTCTGTACAAAAATTTTTAGGGATGGCCTATCGATTTGATTTTAGCTGTAACAGTATCACGTCGGAGGGTACGCGAAGACGTGTCTTTTATCGTCGTCTTTCATCGTCGACTTTCAAAATCTCACCTTTTTGTTGATGGAATAGTGGTCGGGACCAACGGCATCGGTGTTGGGATCACTACACTCCCGAGTTCTGGTGTTGTGACCACTTCGAACGGTGTCGTGGTCTCCGTCGGGACGAATGGCGTCAGTGTTGGACACGCTACCACTTCGCCGACTTCGGGTTCATCAGGAGGATCCCAGTCTGCAACGTAAGTTTCCCCTAAATTTGTTTTTGCCTCCGACGGATTCAATCTTTATTTTTCTACAGGTCGAATGCTGCGTCGCCAGCCATCCAGCCTTGGACCATCTCCCTTCCGCTCTTTGCCAGCTTCGCCACTACTCTCACCGGGGCCGTGGCAGGAGCCTTTATTGTGCTCTAATTATGATACTCCCTTCGTCCGACTTAACTTGTGGGACTGGGACGTATATGCACCTTTACCTCTTTAATTTTATCGGAGCCATTCACTCGCGCGATCACCTTTACATGCATGTACCGTAGCATTTGTTAATCTCATTTGCATCACCAGCGCTCATGATGTCTTTGCCCTGATACCAGTGTGATAACACTTGTGCCCAAGCGGAAGCATTTTCCGCAGCATCGCCAGTGCAGCGTTGCGTGATTTCGGAATCAAATTCGAGAGCTCACGCTTTCATCCATAGTTCATGCACCCACCGTAAATTCACAGAAAAAAGGCATTTTATCTAGTAACCTCTGCAGCTAACTGTAAGTCGTACCTACTCCTGCGATACTTTCAAGTTTGTGAATTGAAGCTCTTGTCACGGTGTTGGCGTTCGTGTTTTCGGCGAATAACCACCTGATCACAGCCACAAGAAGTTGGCCGAACGGACGAACCACGCGCAACCGCAACTGCTTCCTCACCTTCGCAACTCAAATCTCTCTCCCACTGGCAAGTTCCATCTTCCTGGCCGTATAAATGCAATCTCATTTCTAACAACCTTTTGAAGAAAGATACTCGAGGTAGTCACGACTCTTTGAAGAGGGGAATGAGGCACGGGAGCCGTTCTCCATCGCATTGCGGGATGGATGATTGCGTGGCGCAAGAGCCCTGGAGGAGCAGATGGTGAGTACTAATATCACGTTGTATATGACTTTTGACCTCATATGACCTGAAGGACGCTTACTTGGATAAGAGGAAATCCGCAGAAGAAGCGTTGAATGTCGAACACTGTACTTATACCTACGATGCTGCCTTACCACCCTCCGTCGACGGATCTCCGCGACGATGTCCTTTCCTCGAAGCCGGAATTATCGTCGGGGGCGCTCGAGCGGAGACTACCTGGAGTTGGCGAGGTCGCAAGTGGAAATTCTTTCTCAGCTAGCCTCGTCCTCACCGCTTCCACTGGAAGGAGTATTTGTGGTCTTGGAACGCATCGTGGACGCTGCCGTCGTCGGTCTCTTAAAATAAGCTGTGATCTATTTTATTTGACTTACATTCCTTCTATGATATTCAGACCGCAGAGAGGTGCAAGGAGCACTGTATGAAGTTGGGTCAGCGGGCTCTTTCCCTCCTACACGCACTTATAAACGAGACGACGGGCGATAAAGCAGTGGTTACGCCCCAGCTTTTGCAGAACATCGCGGTTCTCAGCCAGTTGCGTGCCATGTCCATCTCACTTCCGCTTGTCCTCATTCTACTGTTATACAGATCTCTGACAAACATCTTGGAGTACGTGCGTCATCAACAGAAGCACCGTAATTTGCTGCAGAGGATCTGGGACGCGAAGAGCGACGCGGCCACGATTGGTGATTTGAATTCCCAAATTGACGATTTGCTGGCACTTTTTAACGTAAGCAAGCACTTCTGGCGATCCTCGCTTTTGTTATGTGTCCTTTAACACCGACCTCGACAGCTAAAATCCAACATGGCCATTCAGAAGAAACTTGACGAGATTAAAGATGCGCTCGAGGATCAAGGTCATGGAGTAAATATATCGTTTTCCTTGAAGGAGTATATACTGACAAAATCAATTAGGTTCAGTCAACAGCAGGATCGCCAGGTTTACAAGTTTTGCCTCCTCCACCTTCAATGTTCTTTGGAAGACAACAAATCGCCGAAGAATTGATATCAATGCTGCTGGCATCTGAAGGTGGTGAGGGGGCGCGTGTCGCAGTGCTTGGTGCTGGGGGGATTGGAAAGACAACACTCTCACTTTTCGCATTGCACGATGGACTGGTCGGGAAGCGATTTGGAACTCAGCGATACTTCGTGCGATGCGATGCGGTCAATAGTGCGGATGGCCTCTGGTCCGCCATCGCCATATCCATGGGTATATCTGGCGGGAACCTCCAGAATCGCATTTCATCGGTCCTCAATGACTCCACCCACCCTTCTCTACTTGTCCTCGATAACTTCGAAACACCTTGGGAACCTGCTATCAGCAGAGAATCGGTCGAAGATGTCCTGAAGCACTTGGCTGCGATCGAGAAATTGTCTCTCATCCTCACTTTGCGTGGGTCTGAAAGACCTCTTGGACCCAAATGGACGCGACCATTTCTTCCACCTCTCCAACCGCTCGACCAAGATTCAGCTCATTCGTTGTTCCGTGCATTGTCGGACGCAGATGATGCTGACGTAGCGGGGCTGCTCAGAAATTTAGACAATGTTCCTCTCGCAATCACGTTGATGGCTAACCTGGCACAGTACGAGGGCACGAAGGCGTTACTAAAGAGATGGGAGAAAGAGCGCGTCGGCATGCTTACTCGCGGACCCAAGAGTCGTTTGTCGAGTATGGAGGTCTCTATTCAAGTTTCCATAGACTGCCCGCGCATGCGCGATGAACCCGAGGCACTTGCACTTCTAAAAGTTGTCTCTCTGCTTCCCGATGGTGTCGAAGACGATACGGAACTGGATGCGATTGTTTCGTATTTCAAGTCTTCCTCTCGCGCTGCCTCCACACTCAAGCAAGTAGCGTTGGCGTATTCTTCAGATACCACATATCTTGCAGTCCTAGCACCTGTGCGAGAGTTCGTGTCCCGCAGTCTCGCGCCCCCTCCCCTCTTACACCTGCGTTCGCTCGCCGAGTACTATCTGCATCTTGCCCACAGGTCTGCACAGTTGGAATCCGGTGTCGATGGTGTTGCCATAATACAACTGCTGACGAGCAAAGTTGGAAACATGCAAGCATGCTTCACCACACTTTTATCCAATGCGGAGTTTTGCCAGGATGTAGAGATGATGAAGCGCATGATCAAGGCTTGTATAGAGACGACAGACCTGTACCGTTACACTGGGTTAGGGGACACTTCTCCTCTCGAAGCCGCTGCGAAGGCTGCGCATACTGCTGGGATGGTTGACCTGGAGGGTCAGTGCTTGCTGAAGCTGGGCGAGCTCCTTTATGCGCGGTCTCGACAGGATGCAGCAACAGCACCATTTCAACAAGCATTGCAGAAATTTGTTGATTCTGGTGACCTCGGAGGGCAATCGCGATGCCACCTAATGCTCGGTATGCTCAAAAGTCAAGCAGGAAACTACTCACAAGACAACGCACTCAATGCCCTTGACCTTGCGCGTCGCGGAAATGATAAAATCGCAGAGGTTGGTGTCCCGGCCTTCTATACTTATCCAATCGTACTAAGCGCAAATATCTTATTAGGCCGACTGCCTCCTTCGCCTCGCCCAGTCAGCTGCTTGGAGGGACGAATATGTAGAAGCCCGCCAACAAGTGGACATCGCCCTTGAAACCTACACCAAGGCAGGTCTAGTTCGAGCACAGGCACGGTGTCAATGGCTGCAAGGATTCGTCGAATACGGATCGCGTGGCGACTACGCAACAACTATCAAGTTCCTCGACTCCGCATTGCATAAATACCGTTCTGTGGGAGATCCCACTGGCGAAGCCAACTGTTTACGTATCATGGGGAGGGTGTCCATTTCTCGCTTTGAGTGCGTAGAGGCCGACAGATATCTCTTCGAAGCCATCCGCCTTTACTCGAGCGTACAGTGGACCTACGGTTTGGCGGATTGCCATCAAGCTCGCGGAGAGAACGCCGCATTGCGCTACGACGACGATGGGGCTGAGGTCGCCTTCAAGGAGGCGCAGAAATTTTACGAGGAAATCAATCATAAACCTGGGCAGGTGTTTTGCCACAGAAGTCTTGGAGCCATAGCCTTGCGACAACAGAACCTCAGTGCGGCGCGAGAGCACTTCATAGCGGCAAACTCGCTGAGCACGTCTGTGGCTGACAAGGCCCGTCATCGGTATGATATGGCTTGTTTGCAGGCCATTGAAGAACCTAGTAAACTGGAGGCCGTGATTACCGAGTGCACAGATATCATCTCTATATTTGGGTCTCTACCCAGCGATGCGGGTCTATGCTTGCAACTTCAGGGGGCATCTTTGATGTCTCTGAAAAGGGAGGAAGAGGCAGTGAAGAAGTTCAAGGACGCCATCGAATGCTTTCGCGTTTCGCTCGATGCTCGGTACGCAGGGGGGTGTTATGTTCATCTCGCCGAACTGGCGAGCAGGAGTGGCAATGCAGAAAGCTCGAAAGCGTATTATCAGCAAGCCAAGGAACAATTCGAATTGGGACATGATACGCGTCGTTTGGTGGAGTTGGCGAACGCCGGGTCACTTTGATTTGTGCTGATCACGCAATTATCTATCACATAAATACTAGTCATTCCGCGGACGAAATCGTCAGTGTCAGGCATTCAGGAGAGTAATATAAATTAGGCTGCGACGCGCGCTAGTCTAATGGAATTGACCATCGCCGAATTGCTTTGAGTCTGATCATTATTTGTTTCGTATCGCCCAAGCATTCCACGTATAAAACTTTCGGTGTCAGGAGGGCCGCTGACTTCGTGTCCGATAACTGAAGGGTGGTGAAACATTTCATAGTCGTTGCCACCCTTTTTAATAAATTAGTAGATAATTCAATGGTGATGGAAGAAGCGTAACTCACCAGATGAAATTTGTCTCCCAGATAGTGTACCTCTTTGAACGCTTTCATATCAAGGTGGCGCAATGCGTACGTCTTGTCCCACCCACGTGGAAAGAGGTCGAACGATGTGCGCCCTCCAATTGCGCATACGAGGTTGAAGGAAGGAAACCTTTTCACGAGTGCTCCAATCATCTGCATCCTTACTTGATGAATCTGGCAATAATTAAGAATTGTTCAAGCAAAGGTCTGCAGCCTGAGCGGAACCTTGTCGTAAGCTTCAAAACGCTCTTGCTCCTCGCCGCTTTCCAAAGCGAGTCAGTAGGTCAATTTAGTGAATTGGACTCTCGTACTTACGTCGTATCTCGGCCCTGAGGGCAGATATTCAGCAAACCTTGACGGTATTCTACAAACGTCCCTCTGTCAAAACAGATCAAGCATAAATAGATAAAAATAGGGAGTGAGTATTTCGTACCTCTTGATTGGTAGTTCCAGGTCTGCTATGTAGTGAAGAATGAAGTTCACGAGGAGCTTATAGTTCTCCTCGCCGAGAAACGAGATGAAGGATTCGCCAGGTAAAGCTACGCCCTGCGTATAGCTTACAATACCGCACTCAGCGAAAGCGTAGTCAAATTCGTTGACAGCTAAGACATGGATTGTTCCCTTTTAATATCGACGGAGAGAATACATGTGAGTACATGCCTGAGTCCCCGAGCTGCCACAATGCCTTTCTCAGTGTCGAACCGCCGATGAAGCCGATTTGAGTGTAGCACCGTAATTCCCTCACGAGTTGCATCGTCTCCGCAGAGATCCTCTAAATCTTATGATCAGACAAGTAATGAAATAAGCGATAAGCAAGATAATTCACAACTTACGCCTCTCGGGGGAACCAACGTTCCATCAACATCGAATAGAACCAGGACGTCCCGATTTTGATTTTCTTGTACGGGATTTTCACCGTTGATCATCCTCGATGGCAAGAGACTGAGATCGAGGGCGCGATTGATGAAGCGTTGGTGGACATTTTGCTACGCATGTTTGCGGAGGGAAGGGGGGCTTATGATATCCCTTCTACACAAATGAGCACCATCTTCGCGCAGGGAACTGGAGGCGCTCAAGGAGAAGAAATTGAGCTTCAGGAACGAAGCAGCTCTCGACAGATTCGGAAGTCTCTAGATCGCGTCTTTAAACTTGCAAAGGCTTTCTGTGAGACCAGCACTAGCGTTGTAAAAAGTACTCGTCGAAAGAAAAGCAAGAGGAAAGGATGCAACAACGCACCGCCACCGGCGCCTACGTACTGTCGTTCCCAGGGATTTGATTGGTGGATCGGTTCATCCCGGTCGCGTTTGGAGACTGGACTTGTCGTCTCTTGCATGTCACATCCTTCCAACGAGGACGGCCCTCGAAAGTGTGAAGAAACGGGACGAACTGTAGACGAACCGGATGGACAGATCGTACTTTGGAAGGCGAAGGAGGTCGGAAAGATTGTGACGCCCGAATGCCTGTCCAGAGAGGTTTCAACATGCACCGCAAGTGAGGTGCGCTACAACGTCGTCAAGACATGCACCAACCAACCTGACTTCTCCTGCAACAGGCATTGGAAGGGGCCTCGAAAGGACTCTTGCCGCTCATCAAACTCGTCTGTGAACGCTTCCCCACTTCACTCTCCTATCTCAGGCCGAACGTTCTGGAATTCCTCTTCATGCACCTAGATGCATCCAACGTGCCCAGTTTTGACTCACCACCCACCTCAGCGGCGTCCACAGACCTCGGGGACGGGCCCGTCACATTTCAATCTCAAGAGATCGAATGCGCGAGCACGGTCATTTGGAGCTTCAAAAAGGTCTTCTACGATAATCGGTGTTTTGGCCTTGCTGGAGGATGTCGAAAGTTCTCTCCCATCCTGATGTCGAGTTGGTTCGGAGTATACCGATGGATCGAATATTTCTATCAAACGATCATTGAATTCGACCTTGGAAACGACGACTTCAAGCTTTCTTTCGTCGACGGTTCGATCCACCTGTTCGCGTTCTTCTCGTGGATCGACAATGTTCGCGATGTGTTGGCGGAGACTCCCGGTGCGATGAGACTGCTGACGCGTCTTTGGCTCCGACACCATAAGCTTCCCAAGGCGAATCCATATGAAACCACCATCCTGATGAACGTCATCCGGGAGGGGAACAAACACGATATTGACGAGATGGCGGAGACCCTCGAAGGAGGCGCGTTGGAGCTTGTTCAAGAGATAATCGAACCGTACCGCCAATTCCTCGCGTCCCCTTCAGGTATTCTGGAAGATCGTATCCTATCGCTGCTTCCGATCTTCGGCCATTTCTCTGTCCGTCCAAAAAATTCCCTCTGCCGCGAGCTCTTGATCAATAATGGCGTACGAGAGCTCGTAAGATCGTACCTGCGGTGCGTCACCAACCCGATGTCGAGTCGGAGTCATAAATACATCGTTCACGCTTCGACTGTCGTTTTCAAGTTCTTTGGCGAGTTGTGGAGGTCTACTCCAGGGTATACCTGGGTCGTCCAAGCATTCAAAGCGGGGCTGCTTGAATTGTTCATGCGTTGCTGGGGGTTCCTTCCCATTCTGACCCGAGACTATGCCGAGATAACTCTCGACGGGTTTCTCGACTTTAGTATGAGGTATCTTGCCGTTCTTCCAGTCCTGCAGACTGCCTTAGCGGCAATCCGCGAAGTGCGCGGTAAATTGGACGCGAATGAAGTTGGCGCCTTTGAAGGTCGCTACTGCGTGGCGCAAGTTTGAAGACACTGTTAATGATCTGGAACGGATAGCGGGTAATCTGACCAATTATCGACTCGAGAAATACGAGTCTATATGCGACTTCGTGAGTTTCCCTTATCCTCTTTGGTGCGATATTATTGTATGTCTGACCTTCCGTAGTGCATCGGGTTTGCAGAGGACGTTAAGAAATGCCAAGGTTGTGAAAAGGCATTTTATTGCTCAAGGGAATGTCAATCTCAAGCATGGAAAAAGGGAGGACATAGAGGTGTCTGTCAAAAAGTGAAACTGAATAAAAATGGTGATAATCTCTTCGTTCTTCGTTGCTGTACACGTCCTGATTCAAGTGATTGGGAATTATTTACGAAACCCTTAGAACCGAAGGAAGTTCACCGCGAATTATTGCTGAGAATTGCGATGAAGGAATTGGAACGAAACATCGACGAACTCCTCTCCTCCCCGATTCCTTCCCGAAAATCTTTCGAGCCGAACGAAAAGGCAGAATCCATAGGAATCGTCATTGCGCTGGCCTATCCGCGGGGTGCCATCATGAAAGCAGCCGTATTAGAACCTGGAGATGAATGGCTCGAGAGAGACGATATCCTCTACGAGCCAGATCCAGCTGCGAAACGGGAGAGAATAAGGCTTGCTGATGGAGCTGTTGCGCACTTGAAAGTGGCTATATCCCGCGGGCAGCATGCGCGTGTCGAGCATTATGAGGTTCCGAACTTCTGGATGACGATCAAAGGAGGCGAGGAGACACCAAAGATGATCGTCGTACGCGCTCTCCAAGACCTCGTCTATCTCGAATAAAAACATGATTTTTATGTTTATGGTGGTATACCCTCTAATTTTCTATTACGTCTAGAAGTCCCAGAACATCTTGGATTAGGAGACTTTTAATCTGAGACGTATGATTCATCGTTACTCAAAGCTTCGTCAGTTCCTACGTGCCCCCCATCGTTACGTTTTAGATCTTCGTTACGTTTTAGATCTATAATCCGCTTTCTTGTTATGGCCGTAGCGTTCCTTACATGTAATCTCATTCTCGCCCAGATTTTGCAATGAAAAACTGCTAGTCGATACTTGGTAATCATCAACGACTATACTACTACTACTAGTGTTCAAGCCTTGAATTTTCTTAGATGACAATCTGAGTCTGTTCAGAGGGAAAAGAGGATCATGATCAGCGTCGACGCGTGTTCGAATTCCGAGTCATTCCCAGGAATTTGATTGGCGGTTCGGGCCTCGATTGTTCGTTTTGTCAATGCATGTCTTCCAGTGACGATGAACCGCAAGAAACGGGGAGGATCGCTGACGCTCGCGTGGGGGGACAACTGGTACGGAGTCAGGCATACGAAGCCGGAAGGGATGCAAATCCAGATTTAGAGCAATATAGCGAGGTCTCCAGACTCTCGACATGTACCGCCGGCGAGGTGCGTTTTGGTTTCGCTGAAGAATACTACTACCTGCAATTGAAGACGAACTAATCTTTCTTTTTTCCAAGGCGTTGGAAGGAGCATTGAAGGGCTATCTACCGCTCGTAAAACTACTCTCCGACGAATTCCCCCATTCCCTTTCTCTCCTCAAACCGAACGTCGTCAAAGTCCTCTTCTCTCACCTTGATGCATCCAAAGTTCCCAGTTTCGACTTTTTACCTCCTTCCACCGCATACACGGAGATCGGTGACGGGGCGGTTACCTTCTTATCTCAAGACATCGAACGCGCCAGGACGGTCATATGGGGATTCAAGGATGTATACTATGGCGAAGAGTGCTTCGACCTGGCTGGAGGGTGGCAGAGCTTTGCTCCGGTTCTTCTCTCGAGTTGGTTCGGAATATACCGTTGGATCGAATATTTCTTCCAAGCCGTCATTGAGATGGACCTTGGCGACGACGACTTCAAACTCTCCTTCATCGAAGGGTCGATCCATCTATTCGTGTTTTTCTCGTGGATCGACGAAGTCCATGATTTCTTGGCCAGGACTTCCGGTGCGATGACCTTGCTCACAAAAATCTGGCTTCAGCACCATAGGTTTCCTAAGGCAGACCCACTCGATAGCCTTACCTTGATGAATCTCATTCGACCGAGCAAGAAGCGCGAGATCAACGAAATGGCAGAGGCGGTTGACGGTGGCGCGTTGGCGCTTGTCCAAGAGATTCTCGAACCATTTCGAGAATTCCTATCGTCACCCTCCAGCATCTTGGAATGCCGTATCCTTTCTTTGCTTCCCGTTTTCACCATCTACGCCTGCCGTCCAAGGAATGCGCTATGTCGCGAACTTCTCATGAACAACGGTGTACGCGAGCTCATCAAATCGTACCTACACTGCATCACCAACCCGATGTCGTTCAAAGGTCGCGTATGCATCGTCGAGGCTCCAGGTGACATATTCGAATTCTTTGGCGAACTATGGAAGTCTACACCGGGTCATACGTGGGTCGTCCAGGCGTTCAGATCAGGGCTGCTCGAATTATTCATTCGCTGCTGGGATTTCTTCCCTGCAATGGACGAGGACATTAACGAAGAGGTAACCGACGGGTTCCTCGAGTTCAGCATGAGGTACCTCGTTGTTCTGCCAGTCCTCCAGGCCGCCTCTGCTGCGATTCGCGAAGTGCACGACAAATTGGACACGAAGACGCGGATAGCGTTAGCGCCACCGAGGGTCTCAAATGCGTGGCGCAAATTCGAATATACAGTGAATGATCTACTTCAGATAGGAGGGAATTTGATCGAGTTTCGACTGGAGAAATTTGCGTCCATATGCGATTTCGTGAGTGTTCTTCTCCGGCCGACGCGAGGATACAATTGACTTGATTTATACAGTGCATCGGTTATGCGGGAGAGGTCAAGAAATGCCAAGGCTGTGAAAGGGCATTTTATTGTTCGAGGAAATGTCAAGCCCAAGCCTGGAACAGCGATGGAGGACATCGAGCTGTCTGCAAAACTTCGACGCTTATAAACAACGGTAAAAGTCCTTCGAGATTTGTCTGCAGAAGCTGCATAATCAACGTATTGACCTTCATAAATGCAGGCTTGAACACGGATGTTCACCGAGAAATGTTACTGAAAGTCGCCATGAAAGAATTGGAGCGAAACATCGACGCACTCCTACGAACACCGGTTCCTTCTCTCAAGTCGTTTCCATCCACCGAAGAGGTGGAGTCCATCGGGATTCTTATCTTTCTTGCGTATCCCCGGCGTGCCTTCATGAAATCGGCCGTACCTGGAGATGACTGGCTCGAAAATGACGATGTGGTCTACGAGCCGGACCCAAATGCTAATCGAAGCACTCTAAGCAGAGTCAAGCTAAGCAAGAAAGCGACCGCTTCTTTAAAGGTAGCTATGTCTCGTGGTATGGCCGCTCGTGTTGAGAGGTATGAGGTTCCGAATTTCTGGGCCGCTCTTAAGGGAGACGGTGTCGCGAAGGAGACACCTAAGCTGTGGATCGTTCGCGCCGTCCAACGTCTGGATGACAATGAGTACTTGTAGATCCAATCTTGATGTTGCTTTCAATCTGTAGCTCCTGATTTTTATAGGTCTCCAAATGTATTGAGTAAAGACGTCCTTGAAGCTCACGTCTCTTTTCCGAAGGCTTACAGTAAAACCGTTTCCTCACACTGAAGCGCAGTTGCTCGTTATTCTCAGGAAGCATGAACACGCAGGAAACCAAGGATATACATTATGTGTTTCTTTTCATGTATGTTGCTGATTTATGCACCCCTTTATCTTTCAGTGTATCGCTGATTGGCACTTGGTCGCCGCTCATCGTCAGCACCAGTTCCTGAGTTCCTTGAATCCTTGTGTCTCAGGTTGATGATCACCCGTCGATCGATCGGCGCGATTGGACTTCGATTAGAAATTTAGGAGGATCGGCAACGTCATCCTCGTCGATCGACTGATCGAAGAATTCGAAGCTCGAGATGACTCGGAAGCAAAAAGCCAGGGCGTCCGGCTTCGGTGTGCAAATTGAGAATATTAATGTTCTGTGTTTCAGGTCAATTCCAAATTTCTCGAAGCGTTCCTCGAAGGTGTGGAACGAAAGTCTTGTCTTGAACCCTCCAGGTTAACAGAAGCTTGTACGCTGACACTCTCGTTAGTAGTCGTTCGGAATCTCTGATTACCACTTTTTCAAACCATCAGGAACCGGTCCTCTTTTCAGCTCCTCTACATCTGCATCATCGAAATCTTCCAATCTAAGTTCTTGCATACCCTATTTTAGGCTGTGAAGTACTACTACATATTCTTCTAGTTCTGTCCTCGTTTGAGACTGCACTCAATGGATTCTGTAAGATGAAGATGCCAGTGAGCACAAAGTCTGGGAAATATATGATAGCAAAGAAAACGAGTAGCCGCAGCGGTCAGTCCAACATAGGTGAATTATTTCATGGCTAGACAAGTAAAGTCTTGCCTATTCATGCAATAGGGAACCGGTTGATCATCATCGTGCGTGCCAGGGACGAGGAGCAAGGTAACCTTAATGAGATAATCGGAGAATTGTACTCACCTTGAAAGAATAGCTCGTCCATACACCATAACTGTTAGACGCCCGCCCCGTAGTTCGCAAGACCGCATTGAAATATCGAAGCGCTCTAATTTTCCCCTCGAAATAAGATACCGACACGCAACACCGCAGATCCTACATCCAAGCCGTCAGTATCCAATTAACCTACCTCTACGCCGTCCACATAGACGTATGATATCGTTAACGAGTCTCCCGGGTCTCTCGCCAAGAACACGCGAAATAGCTGGAGTCGAAGCAAACATTATCCGCCAGCGGGATCGGGCAGACGGATATAACTGCTCCTTCAGTAGCTCTCGGAGAGAAGATCTGCCACAGTAACAGTATTTGGCGGCAGCGGCAACGGACGTTCGAACGCCATTCGGCCCCTCGTTGGTGCTTATCTCTCGTTGGCCGTCAAAAATAAGTCTATTAAGAGACAGGAGAGTTTCGGCGCTGGGAGACGTCCGAGATCGCTATTCGCGATGCGGGTCAGTGGGTCGAAGAGGAGAAGGCGAACGCGCTGAGTCCGTGTCCGAGGTCGTCGTGGATTGTCTTGCCTTGTCGCTGGTCACCTGCATGATATCTTCGAGATAGCATGGAGTGCAATTCTAGGTCCTTTAGAGGAACGCAGGCGTGTAGAGCCCATCTGTTTATCTTGGAGTTCGATAGCGGCGTAAATTGAGAAGACCGCGACGAAGATACCCATGTTCGAAACAATCTAATCTCTCAAACGCAAACTGTATCAGAGTAATGAATGGTAATGAAGCTGGTAAGATACCTGTTTATTGCATTTACACTCCCCTCATGCGCGTCTGGCGTCGTCGACGGAGTATATCTCGGACATGAAAAGAGTCGTCCTGTGAGAAACGCCAGTTGAAAAAACCGAGATTCGGCAAGCAACGAACGCTTGGGCACTCGCGGAGTTTCAATTGAAGTTGCCGAACCGGGCCGCCCCTTTTTCGGAAAACGCCGAGCGGTACCTTGCGTCGATCCTCGATCTCCCCTCGCCGATCGCGATCGACGTTTTCTTAATACCTCCTTGAGATCCTCGATGACTCGGATATAATGCATTCATAAACTACAGTTGATTCTGCGTTTTATCTGCAGGGGGGAAACGGAGAATATCTAGCAGAACGAATTGCCGAGTACTTGTAGCCGGCATCCCTCCCAAGTCAAATACGATGGCTTCGACCCGTTTTCAAATTGAAATTGGATGCCGCAACTGAAAGTCGCTGTAATCTCGAGTGTCTGAAGCCAATTTTCCGGTATTTTACCACCCCCGAACAAACTCGTCCCCTCTTTATTCTATAGCATCGCTCTTATCTATTTCCGAAATTCCCGACGAACACAATGTACATGTTCTCGGGATGCCGTCCTTGTAAACATATGCCTCTGTGCTGGATCGTGGCGCCACCCCAAATTCATCATGACGCTATCGTTCATATATTCGACAACGCTGTCAGTGACATATCACCGAACAGAATATGAAATTCGAATTCGCAATCGGCATATGCTCATATGTTTCCCATACATGCTTCTCATACCGAGGCGCATACACACACACGACATAACCGCCTGCAACCGGTTTGCTTGTAACTTATCTAACACCTCGAGCCAGTCCATCGCACGTATTGAAGTCAAATAAATACATTCCCTTCGCATTAGGTGTCACAAAAGAACGAACGTCTATTTGAAACAAATCCATTTTCATTTCGCTCTATCTGCCACTCGTATTACTACTCCTCATCTAACCCACACCAGTCCATTTTGAAACTCTATCACCTTAATTACTACGACCTCCTTCCTCATACCTCATAAATACATATGATGCAAGACAAAAGAACACTATGCGAGTACGGAGAGAGAGGTGTCATTGAATTAAGAGATCGTATTGATCATCATAAGTGGAGGAAATGAAGCGATGATGATGAAGGCTGTAGAAGATTGTGCGAGACAGTAAATGAGCTTGTGGAAGAACATGAAGGGAGAAATATTGCGCGATGGAGGATGAAGAATTGATGATTGAAATGGAAAAGGACTCTGTATATATTAGAAGAAAAAGTGAAGAAGTGAAACAAAGAAACCCCCGCGCTACCCTATGATACGTTCGTTGTTGTTACTCGTCCGTTCCCTCCATTTCGATTTATTCGTCGAGGCGTTGACCCATACAGCCAGATTATGCAAAGAAGACCTCCTCAGCTGGGCGGCCCTCCGAGACGAGGATGACAGCCTGCGAATTTGAATGTTAGATAAATAGTCGACGATTTCGAGATAACAAATCACTCACGTATTCACCACTGATCTTCCACCCAGGCTTCTCCTTGTCCAAGTTCTCCGCAACCTCATCGCTCTCAAGACCCACAACGACATCGCTCTTGATCGTACGCAGCGAGCAGATCTTCGGCGCACCCGCAGTCGAAGCCATGGGCCCGATAGACTCCTCGAATGGTGTAGACGCAGGCGCGTGGCAGTCGTATGTCAGCTTACGGTGGTTCAAGTCACCCTTGAAAAGCACGAGGTCCGAGCGCGAGAGGTGGAGGAACAAGTCAGGTGCCTCCTCAGGAAGGGTGAAGAAGGTGTAACCGGTGCACCAGAAGGGGTGCTGCTCATAGATCCACTTGCCCTCCGCGACGTACTGTTTCCACCGCTTGCCGAGGCGGCGAAGAGACTCGAGCTCAGCATCGCTCGCGTTCTTGAAGAGGTCACCGTAGACCATCATGTTGAGGAGCCAGTCCCAGTCTTTCCGGGTCACGTCAGATACGAACCAGGCGAAGCGCTTGCCGTGGAAGTGGATCGTCTTAGCAAGGCCGGATTGGATGAGGAAATCAGCTGGATAGAAAGAAGGCAATTAGCAAGCTAAGAATCATAGCCAACAGTGAGACGTACCGTAAACGCAGTCGCAATACAGTTCGAAACCAGCATTATCGAGGACAAAGTCGACACGACCACCAGTGTTGCCACGGAGGTCACGGACGATCTCCCAGAGACGACCAATGTGGTTTCCAAGAATGTTCTTCTCCGTAGCAGCGAGGTGCTCACCACCAGTAGACTGGAGCTTCTTGATGTCCTCTTCGGACATGTTGATGAGGAGCGAAAGATCGGTGGCGTTACCCCAGAGGCAGACCTGGGTCAGTTCGTGGAAGACGAGCCTCTCAGCCTCGAGCTTCTCCGTGTCGGACAAGCCCTCACGGTGCTTGAACGGTTCATGGAAACGCATCGAGAGCTCAAAGACAGCCTTGTCGGAACGGGAGAAGGTATCGCACTAAGGAACGAGTTAGGCGTTAGCAGATAGCTTCCGACGCGACGCGTCTCGATCATGAACGCGTGCTCACCTTTTGGCGGAAGAAGACGTCATAGTCCTGCCAGTACTTGCTGATGCTGAAGCACTCGTGAAGACGACGGTACTTGTATGCCTCGGCGAAGACCCATGGTGCGTTGATGAAGTTCTGGCCTGGAGTGCGACACGCATATAGTGAGTAAATGGTACTAAATGAATTGAATCGCGGAGAACATACCTCGGAAGTACCTTGCCAGTGCCTTGTTCCAGAGAGGAATGTCACCCTCGCCGTCGTCAACGATAGGACGGAGGTCGGCCTTGGAGGTAAGGTCGCCCATGAGCGCCTCCATGCGCTGGATGCAAGCCTCAAGGTCGACAATCTTCTCCTCCTCATGCTGCTCGTTCAAAGTCTTGACGACGTCGTCAATGGCCTTTCCGAGAATGGTGGGGAGACGGTGACCCATGGTGGCATGAGCGAAGGAGTACTCATGGTAGCCACGGTAAGATGGCCAGGGGGGTTGGTTTGGGGTAACCTACGAGTGCGTTAGAATGTGTATGCTGCAAAACGACGAAGGCAACTGACCCTCGAAGGAGTCCTTGGGCCGATAATCTTGAGGGGCTTTTTTGAGGGCAGATTGCCGAGCTTCAGGGCAATCTTTGACGGTGCAGTGCCATTGCTGGTAGGCTGAGACATAGTCTGTTGGAGGTGAGACATGTCAAACGCGTTGTTGGAGGATAGTTTGTCGTGTTCGTCGAGAGGAGGGGTGGGTGGAAAGTACGATTCGGTGGACATGATTTGCAGAGGTAATTGAGGAGGATGGGTGGCAAACGATAGGCAAAGTCGAAGGTGTTTATATAGACAAAGAAAGTCGGGAAGAAAGATGGTTAGTCATACGATAAACACGGGGGAAAGAGAGTAAGGAAAGGGAACGAACCTTGTCTTTGAGTGGGTTGATGGGAGGAGGTGGAAGAAGAGCGAGACGACGGAGATGTCTTTATGGGCCAGTGGGGCTGACTTTGTCGATAGTTTGCTCTTTCCGGAAACTGCAGACACGAACGGAATCCTACCCTCCAGTCACCCTTTTTCCTTTGCGCCTTCCCTTCTTTGCCTTCCTCCGCCCTATAGTATAGTCTTCTTTCTCCATCCCGGAGACGCGCGTGACATCACAAGAAGATATCATTCCCGGCTGTACGTGTACCAAGGCATCTGTTGACGTCGTCATATTCACATTTACTCTTCCCTTTCATCCAGGCTAACGAGAGCGCGAGGCCGCAGAAACTGAGAAAAGCGGAGCGGAGAGAGTGGCGCGGCGACAAAGAAAGAGGGCTTCCTTTGCCACTCGATCGATTTTCCTTTGCGGTGGGAGACAGCGCACAACAGACGACGCGTCCGTGGCGGTCAATCCGCCGAGTCCAACGTGTGCCGTCCCTCTCCGGCAACCCCGGATGTCGGCCGGCCGGCAAGCGCATCCCGAGCCCGCGCCCCTTCCGATCCCGAGCCTCGATCCTCGTTGGATCGGCGTCCCCGTCATCTTCCCTCCTCGCCCGCCGGAACAGCGAAGAACGGAGAGAAAAATCATACAAATGGAACAACATCGGTAATTGCATTTGATATTTCTCTCTCAATCTTTCTTCTAATTCATGATTCATGATGTTCATCTTTCGGCACAGAGACGGAGAGAAAGACAGAAAAAAGGGGGCACGGACATTTCACTGACACTCCACACGTCCGTCCCGAGCATCCCTAGCTCACCTTCCAGGAACGGATTCTCCTACTCAAAAACACTCAAAATGTCTATCTTCCTTATCTGTTTATCGATCGCCCGCCCCACGATGACTCACCGGTACTCACACCTACCAATCGCGTGTCGTCTCGTGGGGGTGGGTCTCTCAGAAGCGCAAATCACAAGGGTACAACTTCAAGAAACATCAACGCGTCAACGCCGTCATCTCGTCATACCACGACATACAACTCATATGTTCCAACACGCGCAACCCCACTCTTTATCTTTACATACAACAAAAGGCCTCACAGCGATCGGCACTACGTACTTTTCACCTTCATTTCCAAGATAACGACCTCGACGGACACCTTTCAACGTCCGACGCTCTCCACTCTTCCCGCCGGCCGGCAGTCGACGGCCTTGCCTTCTCTTCCTCAGCTTCCCCGGCCGGCTCGCTAACGCTTTCAAGCGCATACACCCAATCATCGCGCAACGGCCACAAACATAATCCTCAAACCCTCGCCAATAGCGGTCTTTTGCAACACAAAGCATCCTTTCACCTCCAACAAAGAAACGCCTTCGCCGCACACAAAGCGCCTCCAATTGCACACAATTTCGCGCACGCGTACTAGCACCATTCCGAAACGCACCACTGGCACCCCCATTTTGCGATTAATACCACCACCAGGAAGAAACAATTTACTCAAAAGACCCAATGAGAAAATCGCTAACCAAAGTGAGCGGTATGCTACGCGGAGTTATGGTTAGCGATGCACGTTCTTGATTTGACGAAAGAGCAAAGTGGAAGGGAGAGTTCGAGTCTTTGTGGAAGACTGCACAATGGGCTCGGGCATGCACTCGGTCTCTCCGAAGGTTGACGAAAGGTGAGTTTCCGTGAACTCTTTATCCATATGAAATTCGGGCATGCCAGAGTGCACCCTCGCCGCAGACATCCAACTAACTATACGTATGACCTCTAAGATCAAGACTGCGTATACGACGCACGTCTTATTCCACAAATAATACACTTCCTGCAGCTGTCGGCCGAACCAATAAACGAGCCCGGTGCTTCCTTTCCTCTGTGGCACCTTCTTTCCTCCTGGAAACCCCTCACACCGACAAGGAAGCAGCACACTTGGTACGCGAGCTCGCTCGAAAATGCATCGCTCATCACGATCTCCGGCGGAAGCAAAATTGCACAGTAAGTCCATGTAACCGCGCCGAAAATCGGTTTTACCTCCGCAAACTAGCATTACCCGGCGCGCGATTTGGTTCTTTACGTGCTTGTTGGCGGAAGCAAAATGCTTATTTTTTTAATGAGCTTGGCGTTTGCTGCCACTACTTTGCGAGGTTTATGCTCCAGTTATTTTTCATTCGGGAGAAATCGAGCCGTGCAGTGTCCAGTCAGATGCATATTCTGACGAACAACGTGCGCGCATGGGCGAGTGAGGAGGTGAGACTTACATGCAGTGCAATTACTTGCTCTTGATGATGGTACTTTCATTTGAGAGCAGCTGTAAGCCGAACATCCAAGAGAAGATCAAGAGGCCAAGCTTCTGTAATTCTGAGAGATTCAAGACAAGACCAAGACACCAGCGTGTTCGACAGCTTCGAGAAACGCTTCGAGAAATTTGGATTTGACCTGAAACAGAGGACAACGACACCTACATTAGGCTACAGCAGCACCGGACGCCCTGGCTTTTTGGTCCCGAGTCAACTCGAGCTTCGATCTTGTCTCGATCGAGTGATCGACGAGGATGACGTCGCCGACCCTCCTAATCGAAGTCCAATCGCGCCGATCGATCGACGGGGCGATCAATAAGGAATGCATGAACTGGTGCTGACGATGAGCCGTGACCAAGTATGCCATCCGTCGATACACTGAAAAGTGAGGAGGGTAAATAAGTCAAGGATATACGTAAAAAAATACATATTTATCCCTTGTTTCTCTTTTTGTTCATCCTTCCTGAGAATTACGAGCAACAGTGCTTCAGCGTGACGAAGGAAGTGGACTTGCGGTAAAGAGAGACACTTAAATTCTCCTGAACGACGTCCATTTTCCATACAGTGATACACTCGAATAATACCTACGGGGAGTCAGGAAGTACAGATTGAAAGACAACTGAAGTGTCTCATTCGGTTGGGGATAAGTTTAACAAGTAAAAGAAATGCCTCCTCTGCCCATTCCAACGTCTTCAAAGAGAGAATGTTCAAGTATTTTTCAGCGAAACCTCTGGGTCGCTGCTGGTGCATGTTGAAGTTCTTGAGTCCTCGGTATAATGGTCCAAATCGAAATTTATCCCTTCCTGTTCCATACCCCCGACGCCGCATCAGCTGTCCCCCCGTCGTCGGCGCCGACGTCAGCGATCCCACTCGTTTCTTGTTGACAATGTATTCATCGTCGTTGGAAGACATGCAACGACGAAACCAGCAACCGAGGCGGAACCGAACCGCCAATCAAATTCCTGGGAACGACAGGAATAGGCGTCGCCGCGGGCCGCTCTTTCTTCTTTTTCTTTTTCACTCAGCTCTTTCCCCCAACACCGAAGAAAGTCTTTGAAGTTTCGAAGATACCTTACCGAAGGTTTCAATTCTGACAACAAACGCATTGATCTCAAAGTTCAATTACCCCGCCTTGAGCACCACCTGTTCAAAATTCAAGTTCTCACTGAATCTCAATGCGACTTTGCTTCCCCCAAGAGGCGCACGTTTATCATCAGCACTAATACTATATCCGTCAAGGTATAATTTCTCAGAACAAAAGGCCGTATTAATTGTACATGTACGCTCCAGGATGCAAGGTGACATAACCCAAAAAAACTTTCAAGATCATCGTATAGCGAAGCGTAATCTAGCTCCCAAACCTTCAGGGCGAAGAAGTCGAGGAGAGTCCCGCTTTCGCCAACTGTTCCAACCGACGCGTATCGCGACCCAGCTCAAATTGCGCCTTCGCTTGCCTGTAATATTCTTTCTCCTTTTCGCCCTCACCACTTTTGCCGGCAATTTCCGCGAGGGACACGGAGCACTCGCCAGCGTATCGAGCATCGTTATAAACTTGGAAACGCTCGATAGCGTCCTTGAATTTACTAGAAGCCTCTTCCAGCCTTTCCAAACGCATCAGCGCGGTTCCCTGGAGCTGCAAGCATCGTCCACCGTCACTAGGAAGGTCGTCGAACGCAGAAACGATTTCGGCGCATTCCAATACGACACTTTCCAGTGACTCTGGCACTTCTGCAATGCGTAGACAAGCTAAATCATAGCGGTGTCGGGCCTTGTCCGCGTCACTCGTGCTCAGCGCACTTGCCTGCATAAAATGCTCGCGAGCTCCAACGTAGTCTCGCCTTCGGAGGGCAATAGCGCCCAAACTTCTGTGGCAAAACACTTGCCCGGCCTTGTGGTATATCTTCTCATAGAACTTGCACGCCTCCTTGAAAGAATCCTCCGCGCGGTCATCGTCGTAACCCAGAACATCGTTCTCTCCCCGAGCTTGAAGGTAGTCCGCCAGGCCGAATGCCCATTGTATGATCTTGTACAGGCGGATGGCGTCAGCGAGATACTTATCGGCCTCCACGCAATCGAACCTGGCGGTAGACGCTCGGCCCATAATGCCCAAGCAATTGGCTTCACCGCCGGGATCTGCCATAATCCGGTACCCATGCAATGCCGAGTCGAGGTATTTCTTTGTAGTGCCATAGTCGCCATGCGATTGGTATTCGATGAATCCCTGCAGCCATTGGCAACGTGCCTGATTTCGGAGCATCCCTGCCTTTTCGTAGGTTTCGAGGGCGATTTCTACGTGTTGACGGGAGTATGCGTATTCAGCCCTCCGCACGGCTGCTTGGGCAAGGCGAAGGTGGCAATCGGCCTGAAATGAGGTTAAAGGTTTAATTCTTCCTGGCTGATCACTAGAAAAAGTAAGAGGCTAACCTCTGCAACTTTGTTATTCCCGCGTTCCGCAAGGTCGAGCGCGTCGAGTGTAAAGTTGTGCGAGTAGTTCCCCGCCTGACTTTCGAGCATCCCAAGCATCAGGGTGCAACGCGACTGACCTACGAGGTTACCGAGTTCGGTAAATTTCTCTAACGCCTTTCGAAGCGTCAATCGCGAAGCATCCTGCCGCGATCGGGAGTAGAGGAGTTCTCCCAGCTTCAGCAGGCAGTGGCCCTCTAGGTCGGTCATCCCAGCACTGTGCGCTGCCTCTGCAGCGACTTCAAGGGGTGCGGTGTCACCGAGTCCTGTGTAGCGGTACAGGTCCATAGACTCAGCGCACGCCTTTATCGTGTGTTTCAGCATCTCCGCATCCTTGCAAAAGTCGGCGTTGGAGAGAAGAGTGATGAAGCACGCTTGCATGTTCCCAATTTTGCTCGTCAACAACCGTATTACAGCCCCGCCGTCAGACCCTGTCTCCAGCCGTGCGGACGTGTGGGCGAGATGCAGATAATACTCGGCAAGTGAGTTAAGCTGCTGGAGGGACGGCGGTGGGAGACTGTGCATTACGAATTCACGGACGGGGGCCAGGACCGCGAGGTACGCGGAATCCGATGAGTAGCCCAACGCAACTTGCTTAATTGTTGAAGCGGAACGAGAGGGAGACTTAAGGTATGAGGCGATGGCATCCAATTCCGTGTCGTCTTCGACACCATTGGGAAGCAGGCATACGACTTTCAGGAGCACAAGCGCCTCAGGATTATCGCGCATGCGAGGACAGTCCACGGAAACTTGGATTGAGACCTCCATGCTAGACAAACGGCTCTTGGGCCCGCGAGTGAGCATGCTAACACGCTCCTTCTCCCACCTCTTTAACAAGGCCTTCGTGCCTTCGTACTGTGCCAAGTTTGCCATCAGCGTGATGGCAAGAGGTACGTTATCCAGATTGTGTAGCAATCCTGCTATGTCAGCACTATCAGCGTCTGACAAGGCCCGAAACAAGGAATGAGCTGAATCCTGGTCCAAAGGCTGGAGTGGCGGGAGGAATGGTCGCGTCCACTTGGGTCCGAGAGGTCTTTCTGAACCACGCAAAGTGATGATTAGAGACAACGTCTCGATGGCAGCTAGGTGCTTTAGGGCGTCCTCCACCGATTCCCTGCTAATCGCGGGTTCCCAAGGCGTTTCAAAGTTATCGAGCACCAGTAGAGAGTGTTTTGCTGAATCACTGAAGGTCGACAAGACACGGTTCTGAGGGTTTCCTCCAGATAGGCCCATGGAAATAGCAATGGCAGACCAGAGGCCGTCTGCACTACTGACGGCGTCGCATCGTACGAAGTGACGCTGAGTCCCATAACGCTTTTCGATCAGCTTATTGTGCAGGGCGACGAGAGAGAGGGTTGTCTTCCCGATGCCGCCAGTTCCAAGGACTGCAACGCGTGCCCCATCTACACCGTCCGAAGCGAGTAATAAATTGACCAATTCGTCCACAACTTGCTGTCTTCCGAAGAACACCGAAGGAAGAGGAGGCAAGATTTGCGCTCCTGGCAATCCCAAGGACGGCTTATCCTGACTTCTTGTAAACAAAACAATATAAAACTAGAGCAATAGAATACTTACTCCTCGCCCTTGACCCTCCAGCGCATCCTTGATGATGTCGAGCTTCTTTTGAATTGCAAGATTGGATTTGAGCTATGCTCAACACAGGTGTGAGTGAATATACCGCTCCTATAAGGGTATGCGTACGTTAAAAAGAGCAAGCAGGTCGTCGATCTGGGAGTTCAAATCCCCGATCTTGGCAGCATCTCCTTTAGCGCTCCAGATCCTCATCAAAAGGTTTCGATGCTTTTGCAGTTGCAATACGTATTCGAGGATGTTTTTCAATGACCTAGCTCGACAGATAGAGAATCAGTTCCAGCCCAAGGTGAAAAAAGAAAAAAATGAATATTGCACGCACTGTTCAAGAGTCGTGATATTGTGCTGAAGCTGGGGTGTGAGTACGACATCGTTGCCCGTGGTTTCGTTTATGAGCGCATGCAAGAGGGAAAGGGCCCGGTTACCCAACTTCATGCATTCCTCCTTGCATCTTTCTGCGATCTGTATATTACGCAATGAGAGACCGCAAACGAAGACCGGCTGCTGAGGGCAGGTGACCGACTATAGCAGCATCTATGATGCGTTCCGCAACCACAAACGCCCCTTCTAGTGGAAGCGGTGATGAGCTTGCGAGACGTGAGAGTGTCTCCACTTGTGTCTTCGCCAACTCCAGATATTTCTCGCTGGAATGTCCTCGCCGACGGTTGCGTGGAGGCATGGTCAATGGAGGACGCTGGCACGCAGGAGGCTTGACAACGGAATACGCATGAGTACAGCGTTCAGCGCCTATCCAGTGCATTCCCAAAATACAGGTCTGAATAACCATGTAAGTGTCGATCATTTGCAAAAAAAAAAAAAACAACGTCACGACATGAATCTTGCCATCCATTTCCGCGCTCATCCTCCGCGCACATCTTTCCAATCACCTCTTGAAGATCTCGAATGCATTCGCTGCATGCTCAGGTTGGCCAATCGAAGAAGAAAAGAGTGAAGAAACTAAAATCGTCGTTGGTTAAGTTCGTGCCTCTTTACGGGATTCGGATGTGATGTGAATGATCTTCGAGTGCGCCGCAGTTCATCTGCCGGCAAGATACAAAAGGGCCTCCGTGAACGTCGGTCGCACTAGTTGAAAAAGTAGACGGCTTATAAGTTTCCAGCTTTACATGTAAACGAGAGGTCTGAGGAGCGGCGTGGTGGGTTTCAAGTGCAAGAGAAATTCGCGTACCCGAGCCCCCTCATATTCACCGGCCCGGCAATTTCCCTTACAAATCAAACTCCGCTTCAATCCTGTCTGCCGATCTCGGCCCAGGCTTGACAATGAATTCGCTCAAGATACGACACTTTTACAGGCTGCACTACTAGTATCCCCATTGGCTGTATTCGAACGGCAAAGTCTCTAAGAAGGTGATAATAACTTCTCATCAGATAATTCACTGAATAAACGCACACTTCAAAAGATTTGGTTTTCAATCTGCGGTCAGCCTCGAAGCTCGAAGCTTCGGTTTCGTCGAAAAGGAAGAGGTGAAATATATAACTTCCTTCCCTCGAGGAATGTCCATTCTAGTCGAAAATATCGATTTCGCTCTACTATGGGGATATAGTAGGGTAATAACTACCACTTGTCTTATAGACTCACACAGGCCAGAACAATCCACGACGAACTCAGACCAGGACGCATGGTGTTTATCTTCTCCTTGGTCAGTGGCCCGCAATGGAGATTTCGGATATCTGGATTTCTCAGTACCGCCTAGACTCTGTCTCTTCATGGACTAATCTTGGGCATTCGATGAGATTTAGGCCTAATCCGGCCTCACCAATTGGCAAATAGATCGCCGCACAGGTCTTCTCTCCGAGAGCGATTGAAGGTCGGAGTAGTTAGTGAGTTATGTCTGCACGATCCCCTGGCGGATAATGCCTGGTTTGAGTCCAAAACACTCGCAGGTGCTCGGCAGAAGACCCGAGGGATCTGCCTATAATATTCTGTGTTTGTCTTGAAGGCATACTAGTAGGATGATTGGATTTGGAGAGCGTTTTGCCGTATTACGGGTCGATCCTGGTTGAGAAGTCGCTTCGGTCTGTATCAAACTGTATTTACTCTATTTCTCGAATGCGATGTGAGTACTCTTATTGATTTCTTATCGTTCTTGACTCAGCAAGCAATATGATAGTTTGAAAGTCTTTGAGGGGCCGCCCGCCAATCATGATTCAAAAGAAGTCGTGACTAGATCGCAGATGTAAGATTCGAGTCCTTACACGTGTCGAAGTAAGTCGGGCTGCAAGTCGCGGTATGCGTCAAGGTCGTCAAGCATGTCCGATGTCGATCATTAGAGATCGCACAGGAAGGGCCAGAAGATCCTCGGAGGGTCCCGAACTCACGAGGCTGTGCTCATTGAAAGCAAACTCTCCAAAATTGAGAACATCCTCGACGTCGCAGATGATCATGTTGGTTCGGTGTGTTGAAAGGAACGGATACATACAAGTATTAGTCTGAGGTCTGAGCTGTTTCGCTGTACTCGAGATCGAGAGAACAATAACACGGATTCCCCATCTGATTTGACATTATGTCAGATTGTTCAACGTACATGTACTCGGTTTTCTGGTCGACACTATGGTAGCGACGCGGGTCAAACCATCACTGAGATATGGACGCTTGAAGGATCTTCGATGAGATTCACAAGAATACATTGTCGTTGCCGGGGAGACTCAATCCGGTACTGAGATACTAGGACAACGATAATGATTATGGCGGTGTACCTCTCGGACGACAACGGGAGATCAAATCCATAGGTGATGAATGATCCACCATTAGTGTCTGTAAGGAGAAATGAGACCAGTCGCCTGAGTGTCTTCGGAAGATGACCCGGTAAGGTGTCCGCTTTCCCTCTCTCCAAGAGCGGCGCCTACCCTCGTCATCAGCAGTGCTAGTAGGGTCGTACACTTCCACCGCTCTTCTTCTCGAAGGCACTCAAGAACACCCGAGGAGGGTTAATTGCCTCAGCCAAGCCAAAAGAGCCTAACCTCGAAGACGCTCGGAGAAAAGCCTCCACAGAATTGGTACCATTTGTTTCACGACAATATGGGGTACGAGACGAGGTCGCCGCGACAATTGAGGGTGGTCGTGACGTGTCGAAAGTTCGTCAGATGCGCGACCACGATTAATTTGGATCTTGGGACTTCGCCATCCCGGAGACGATTATAGCGGCAGACGAGATGCCGAAGTAATAAACAGACTCGATCATGCGAATAATATAGCCTGGTATCTGGTCTTTGGGCACTCCTTTTAGCTCGTCGATTCGAGTTATGATTAGATGAGTGGTGCTCGTACCTTTTCGCTGCCTTTGTCGGACTGTGCGTTTGAGAAGAAAATAGTCTGAGAGGATGATAGCTTCCAATATGTGGAGTCGTAGGTCTTGGCGTCCGAGAAAACAATGTCTGATATGTGGTCGAAGATCTTCCTCGAGCTCGTGAATGAACGTCATCGAGCTCGTGCCACATTTCAAATTGCGGGGGCATACACGAATAGTACCTCAGAAGGGAAGTGAGGGCGGTAAGATGCGCTCATTCGACGTCGGGAAAACGTTCCGCAGTGAAGAAGCGTCGGGAGTAATGCTAACGGAGCGGTACGTGTACCTGAAAAGAGGGCACTCGTATGTTCGTGACATGGATATGTTTTCGGGAGTAAAGGATGTACGCCACTTTTTCGAAGGCTAGGGGTGCTGCTGTCTTCTGAGTTTCGAATCCTTGTAGAAAGGACATGGGGATCGTTCTGAAACTGCCAAGCCGAGTTGACTGCCTTTCATCTGAATATTCGGCGAAATAACTCGCAATATCGGTGAGTGGTTGCTCGAATTCCGGTAACGATGGAATTATTCACCTCTTGAAATATAAGTCCCGTCTGTCAAGACCATATAGCATCGGATTCTTGAGAGAGGTGGTACAAATGTCGAAGGGTGCATCGCAGAAGGGCTATGGGGGATCTTGGAGAAGGGATGGAGGAGTCGAAGGATACCAGTACCGCCTGGTATTCTTTAACCGCCGCTATGTTCACGCACGTTCAATATTGCCAACTCGACAACGGGTCACCAAAGATGCCCTGGCAAGCTTATCGGAACAGCATGCACATCGAGGAAAATACACATGTCACTGAGCGAGTCCGCACCTTTGAGCTGTCACCACGTCGCTGTCCATCCGGTCTCGAAAATCAAAGAAGACCGATGCGAATTTCGAAGGCAGAAAAGAGCACCGTATATTTAGCATGAGGAAAGCTTCCAAGTGGGACGCGGGTAATTCCAGTGTGACTGAATTGCGACACGGATATTGGTGAGGTAAGTCCGGGAAAAAAAGGTCGTGCAACACGTGCAACGTTGTCGAGCGACCGCCATTATCCGTCAACACGTAGCGTTTGGCGGTTCTGGTGTGAGATATTTGTTGTCCTTGCGCCGCATGCATCTAATGAACAGGTGATGCGGCGAGGTGTTACACAACACTCCTTCCTTTCGATTTCATTGAGCGGCGATGCACATAATACAACAGAACAATTTGCAAGACGTACCGCATTGCGACTCCTCTGATACTACATTTTCCAGAGTTTATTGCCTCTGCATGCGACGCATACGTTATCGTGTCCGTAAATAAGGCTTACGTTGAACATCGTCATGAACGAAGGAAAGAAGGAAAGGAATTTGCAAATGCCAGTGCCTTCAAAGCTAGATTTCCTCTTTTGGAGCTGACAAAGAAGTGCCCCTTCAGTTCGCCTGCGGGCCTGCTTTCGTCTCTCTCTCCCTTCGACGACGACGACGACGACAAGCTCGACCCGAAAACTTGTCTTTGTGGCACTTTTGTCTCTCCATACCCATGAGCATGCGGCATCAAAGGAAGGCCGCGGTCCGCGCTGTCCAAGACTCAAAATACACGATCCGGCGTGCCCTTCTTCCCAACGAAACGCGCTGTGTGCGATGACCGTGCGCTTTGAACGAGGCTTCTCTCTTCCCGGGCTCTCAATGATGCGAACATAAGCCATTGCGCCCCCTATTACATGGATGGAAATACTGTTGATGGCTGCGAGGCGCAATCTGTGCGCGTTCACATGTCGATCTTTGGACCAGATTCTGGAACTTGGGGAGTGGGGCGGGCGTCTTAGTCGTATGTTATCTCGACGACTAGGAAGCTCCATCGAGAGCGCATTGGAGGGATCTGCCGGTCCCTTTCGTCTTTCAAATCTTCTCCAACCCATTGAACACTCCAACCTCGCATCTCACGAGATTGTCCGAGAAGAGACCACTGCTATGTTTCGTCTTACCACCTGTGAGAGATCATCGTGGTTTTAGTCATTCAAAACGGCGAAATACGACGCAAAATCAGCGGGTTTACCCTCTTTTTTCTCTGGTATGGAACTGTTCCTTGTATACGGTACGTTTTGGACATGGAAATTCGAAGCTGATACGACTTGCGACATCTGAAGAAATTACCGCGCAATTGGGATGAAGCAGGTATCTTTGGCCAACGAGATATTGATATCACAGAGTTATATTGGAAGCAAGCATTGAAGAGCGATGTATCATGCGGTCGTGCGCCATCTTGTGAAAGAAGTGTCGCTCAACTCTCGTCTTATCAATGACATTCGTGCAAGCGGTGAGCTTAATCGGATACATCAATCCGTTCGTTTGTGCATTGAATATTCTGTTGGTTCTGTATAGCATTGATGTCCATTTTGGGCTTTTGTTCGTTTCAAATCTCATCAACGATACCATGGCGAACAACTCGCCCAGCTTTCGACGATCACTGATGGTCTTGCTATCCTGTTCGGAGCATTGAGGAGCAGAGAGCCGAAAAAAGCAAGGAAGAAGCTTATCTATTATTCTTGGTACGCTTCTTTCGGTTGTAATAATATTAATAGGATGAATCACCACGGCGAATTGCCAGCACGATATTTCAGATGAACGCAACAGTGTGTCGATGTGTCGTATGATGTCGTTGCTGGACTACCCCGTGAACTCGTTCTCCTTCCGGGACTGAGAATGCGTCTTCATTCTCACGTGAGTCTGTTCTCCCGTTCCCTGTTCCCGTCGCCAGGACGGTCATGCGGTGCTTATTCGTCTTCGTTCCTCAGCTGAAGCTTCGCCCCCACCTGAAGGTGATTTCCGCATCGGGTCCTACTCTGCTCGTCGAAATAATCTTCGTCTTGGTATAAGAAGGAGACAGGAACATGACCACCTCCCCAGCCATCTGTGCGCCCCCCGCTCTCCCGATCCCCAGTCCTCGTCGTCTTCGCCATGCTGACCTCCTCATTCCTTTCAACGCTCGTCCTTGCTCTCGTCGTTGCCGCGAACCCCGTTGTTGTTCGCGACAACAACCTTCTTCGCATCCCGTTCTCGAAGAAGATCAATGTGACAGAGCCAGCACACATTGTCAAGCAGGACCAAGCAAGAGCTGCTGCCCTTCGCGCTCATGGTTTGGCCAAAGCCGCCGGTAGACTTCAGAAGGATGCTGTCGTCAGCGTTGGTGTGCAGAACCAGGCAGTTTCCTACGTTGCGACTGTCGCGGTCGGATCTCCTGCTACCGATTGTTAGTAACCTCTTTGGAATCCATTCTTAATATCAAATTACTTACTGTACCCCTCATAGTCTCATTGCTCATTGATACCGGTAGCTCCAACACCTGGGTTGGTGCAGGCAAGGCTTTCAAGAAGACAAGCACCAGCGTACAAACCAAGGACAAAGTTGTAAGTCGTTTCCCTTTAATTTTTCTATGACGCGTCCTTACAAAAATAAAGGCTGTTCAATACGGTTCTGGCAGCTTCAGTGGCACGGAGTTCACTGACACCGTTTCACTCGGCACTGGCCTCTCGATCAAGGCTCAATCCATTGGTGTTGCGTCGAAGTCCGAAGGCTTCGAGGGTGTCGATGGAATTCTTGGGTATGGTCTTTCCCTCTTTCATTGACGACTTTGCTTACTAATTTCGAACACCCTCTAGCATTGGTCCGACTGACCTTACCCTTGATACTTTGAGCCCGGACACCAACTCTGACATCCCCACTGTCACCGACAACTTGTTCACGCAAGGCCTCATCTCCGCTCACGAAGTAGCCGTGTCCTTCGAGCCCACAACCTCCGAAGCAGACAATAATGGCGAACTCACTTTCGGCGGAACTGATAGCTCAAAGTTCACCGGTTCAATTTCGTTCACGCCGCTCAGTAAGTCCCTTTTAATGGTTCGAGTTGCAAGTTTGTGCTTATCGTGTTACCCTCAGCGACGACCTCTCCTGCGAATGAGTTCTGGGGCATCAACGAGAGCATCCGCTTTGGTACTTCGACGAACATTCTCTCTGAGACTGCTGGCATTGTTGACACTGGTAAGTTGAACAGAATCGCAAAGCAATCATTAAATAGGGTACTAATTTTATCATTTTTAGGCACAACTCTTGTTCTCCTCGCCTCCAATGCTTTCTCCGCCTACCAGAAGGCGACTGGCGGTGTAATGGACGAAGAGACTGGCCTGCTCCGTTTGACGACTGCTCAGTTCGAGAAGCTCGAAAGCTTGTTCTTTGACATCAACGGTGTAAGCTCCTGATTGGCAATGACACTGTGACTTCAACCATGCTCACGAGAACTCTCCAGGTTGAATTCGAGCTCACTGCCAATGCTCAGGCGTGGCCTCGTAACCTCAACGCTGACATCGGTGGCAATGCCAACAGCGTCTACCTCATCGTCAACGACCTTGGCACTCCCTCCGGCGAGGGCCTCGACTTCATCAACGGTTTCACCTTCCTTGAGCGCTTCTACTCTGTCTTCGACACCGCCAACTCGCGCGTCGGCTTCGCCACCACCCCCTTCACTGACGCGACTTCGAACTAACCGCCTTCCTGATTTCTTCTGGGATCCTCGGGTTTGATCATTATTTCGTAACCCTTTTCTGTATCTTTGGGATAACATCCTAGCCACTCATTTGTTTGTATATACCACACATCAATCTGACTGCATGACCTCGACTACGAACCCAAACTGCCCATTGAGACAAAAAAAAACCGACAAATTATATTAATGCTACGATATACTTCGAAACTAAATATCCATCAACTATGATTCAACCGCTCCTCGTAACTCATTCCAGTCCGCACTGCGTCGGCACATCTCCTTGAAGACGCCGCCCTTGGCGAACAATGCTTTCGGTGTGTCCATTTCCACGATCCTCCCGCCTTCACCGAGCACCATAATACGATCGTAATCAATGATGGTCTTCAAGCGATGCGCAATCGTGATCACAAGCGACCGTGACAGTTCTTGCCGAATGGTCTTTTGGATCTATATTCGGGTTTTCAGTGAGAACAGTCGAACGAAAGGTGCAACAAAGAGCGACACACCTGATCGTCAAGCAAAACATCAATCTGAGATGTCGCCTCGTCAAGAATTATCACTTGAGACCTTCGAAGAATGGCCCTCGCCAATGCAACGAGTTGTCGTTCCCCGGCGCTTAGTGACCCTGTTGGCGAGATGGCAGAATCAAGGTCGGCTATATCCCGCTTCTGCATTCCGCCTCCGGAACGGTGGATTAAATGACATCTTTCCAGCACGTCGAAACACTCCAAATCATCATGTTCACCAAATGGATCCAAATTGCTTCGTATAGTGCCAGTGAAAAGTGACACGTCCTGACTAACAATCGTCTGGAATAGACAGCATAAATACGGCGCATATACGGTAGTGTTACTTTACTCACGACACGAGTCCGCAGATCTTCCAATCCTATACTGGTGACGTCGATGCCATCAAGACTTTAAAAGCAAAATTATCAGTCAGTGTCATCATCATCGAAATCTTCGCGTGATTTTCGCACATAATTTTGCCCCCGCTGGGCTCGATGATCCTCAAAAGTGAAAGTGCGAGTGTGGTTTTCCCTAATAACACCATAAGGGTGAATGATTTCCCTATGATATTGCAGACGCGTCTCACCAGAACCTGTTCTTCCGACCTGTTGGTCTGTTAGAGTCCCGCCGAGAAATGGAACAACATCTTTTACTCACCACTCCTATCTTTTCACCCGGATACGCGGTAAACGAAACACCGTCGAGAACTGGTGGGAGTTCAGGAGCGTATCTGACAACCAAATCTTCGACTATGAGAGGACCGTTGCTTGACGGCCAGTACGCTGGAGGGCGTTTCTCATCAATTATGGCGGGAGCCTCCTGCGCAACTTCTAAATATTCCCCAACCCTTTCCACAGAGTTGAAATCAAGTTCAAGTTGTGCAGCAACCCTGTGAGCACGCGTTAATTACTTCTAAAGACTCCCGACGGCATAATTTATGAGATGAGTTACCTGACAAGTCCTCTGGAGGCTTCTGCGAAAATTCCAGCTTGTACGATGACGATGGCTGCGAAGCCATCTGAGACCCCGAGTAAAAGTGCGAAAACAGTCGAAGCGTAAACAACCACTGATCCAAGACCTATCAAAACGTAAATCCAACCATTTTAAATGTCGGAATCGCGCAACCCACAGTCATATCTCCATCGTAACCATCCGGCGACGAGCCAATAAACATGATCGAATGCCTGGAAGGTGTCGACTTTCTTGTAGAACGTCTCTTGAAATCGATCTTCCATCCCGAACGCACGGACATGGCTCAGTCCTCGTAATAGCTCATCAAAGCCAGCGAAGGCAGGCGAAAGTGAAACAGACTCAAGCCTTCGCAGGTCCCTCGCAGCTCTAATGTATCTCGGAGCGATCCGGATATAAAGCCAAGCAATGAAGAGGGCAAAAGGCGCGAATATCGGCACTACCCATAGAATGAAAGAGAATGAAGCGAGGAACGTTAGCCCTGACATCAAGGCAGCGCGAGCCGATTGTTGCAGTGCTCCGTCGATAGTGCCAATGTCCGAAGTAAATCTGTTCAGTATGCGACCATTTGGTGTGACGTCAAAAAATCTGGAAGGAGCTCGGACCAGCCGCTTGAGCATGGCGTTGAATAACTTGCGGGCAGCCTGCAGACTTGCGTAGTAACCAAGAGAAATGTAGAGGAGCGTCGCAAAAGCGCTGCCGAGCGAAATAGCGGTGTAGACCAACAGCCAAGGCGTCGAATTTTCCTCTGGCGGAGGAAGGCGGTCAAAGGCGGTGACCAAAAGCGCGATCGGGCGGTTGCCTTCTTCATAAGCCATAGACCATTTTGCGAGGAATAGCTTAGGGTGACAAGTCAGTTGATCTTATTTTAAGCAAATTAATTTGCACCCACATCGTTGACAATATTGAGGAGCCGCATGAAGACCATCAATGTGAATGTCAAAAGCCAAGTGATCCATCCAGCGGCTCGCACGTATGTGAGGTACGTTTGCAAAGAAACACGTCCTTCAGCTCGATGCTCTTCTTCAACGAGTTTGCCTGATTTGCCGGACCTCTTACGCAACGGCTTGTCATGGACTGTTGTGCTACCGCTTTTAATTGAATCGGCTTCGTTTTCAGGAGTGACTGCTCTCTCCACTTCCAAAGAAGTATCGATTTCGTCTTCGACTTCGACGACTGTCTTCAACTGCCCCGAAGCCTGGAGTTCCTCGATTGAACCTTGGCGAATGATCTGTCCCCCTTCAAGTTCGACAAGATATTCGGCGAAAGGAGCACACAAGGAAATGTGATGGGTAACCAAAATAATCGTCCGGTCACGCATAAGCTCTCCTCGGAAACAATGGTCCACAAGATGCTGCGCAGTATGCATATCAACGGCCGCCAGTCTGTGGAAAACATTTGTGTCAAATTAAATGAGTACCGATCCAAGGTCGTCTTACGGGTCATCGAGGAGAACGATCTATTGACAAAGTGTTAGTACGGAATTTTGCCTCGCAAGATATCAATATTCTCGCTTACTCGTGCTTCGGAGTAGATCGCACGGGCGAGGGCAACTCGCGCTCGTTGACCACCGGAAAGAGTAACACCCTTCTCGCCGATTTCTGGAGAAGTGTGAGTACGCGAAATGAAATCATGGTGATTTTGATTTACCAGTCAGATCACCGGCATCGAACATCTCTAGATCTTTCAAGAGAGCGCAAGCCTCAACGACAGCGTTGTACCGCGCTTCATCGAAGCCTCGTTGAGAGCCGAATATAATATTATCTCGGATTGTTGCATGTTCCAGCCCTGAGATAATTGGACTAATGAGTGAACAAAAAACCACAACGTCTTCCGAAACACGTACATGGATTTTGGGCACAGAATGCCACATTGTGGAAGGCTTTGGAGATGAGCACACTACCACTGACGCAGTAGAGCTCCCCAAGGAGAGCCGCCAACAACGCGCTCTTCCCGGATCCCGTTGCACCGGTGACAAGTGACAATTTTCCGATCGGAAAATTGATATTGAGCGGTCCCAGGCTAAATCGACGATGCGGGGCACCCTTAGCCGGGCTTCCCCACTGAAATGTGGCGTCCTCGAAGCCCAGTTTATTAGCGACCGGGCTCTCCTCGCGTTTCGAACGACCCAACGTGGATGCCCAGGCAGGTATTTCATCCTCCTGAAGGAAGGCATTTATCCTCTGTAACGAAACGTACGCTGTAAGGCCGCGGTCAGCTGTCGAATTAGTTTCATTAAAATTAAATAGGAGTTTACCGTGGAGGAAAGAGAAAAACTGATCCGGAAGTTCCATCATAGGGCCCTGAAGATTGGAAAACAGAGCCAGGGCAGTAAATGTTTTTGCTACCGTCAGGCGACCTCCTGCGATGAGCGTGTAAAATAAAAATGAGAACAACGCCATCGCTGATGGGACCCAGATCCTAGGTCTTTTGTAAGATCATGACCAAAGATGAAAGGCACAGGGCAGCTCGTACCAGATGAAGGAGATTAACACCGCAATGAAGTTTTCCTTGACCCGCCATCGAAGTTCTGTCTCTCGACGATGACGAACACCAGACGCCCAGAAGTTCTCTGTAAACTCGTAATGAACAGGCGTGTCCTAATCCAAACTCAAATTAGCTCACCCCATCCATAGAATTTGAGGAATCGGATATTTTGAAAGAGTTCATTGACTGCGCTTAATCTAGCATCCCTGGCTTTGGACGATGCTCGAGTGACCTTCGGGAAAGAATTTGGTTAGCCAAAGTAAACAACGATCACGCATATACTCACATAAATATTGTACTTCGCGAGTGGATAGTTCAGAATATATGCAACCAACACCACAACGACACCGGCCATGGAGCTCCACCCCAGGACACTATAGTGATTGCCTACGGTCAGCATTGAGCAAACATCCGAAGTCAGAAAATAGTCACCTATGCAAATAGAATAGGGCAATAATTAACCGTAAAGTGGACGCAAATACAGAGGAGGCCTGCCAGAATCTCAAGGCGACGGTGTAGGCATCCCCTCTGTTGAAATGATCGATACATAAAATTGGGATTTGTAAAAGACGACAACACGCTTACTGCATGAGATTCACTATTTTTCCCAAGTCGGCGGAGTCGGATATGGAGTCGACTGTCTCCGTCGTTTGACTTGATCCTGTACTAAGGTCGCGCCGCAGCAGTGCCTTATAGTGAAGCGCACAGAATAGCTGTCGGACAAGCAGAAAAGTAAATCGAATTATAGGTAATTGAGGTGTGTGTGAATTGAACTCACCTGCCCTCGCGCGCGTTCATAGCAACGCCGCGAATGCCACATTTGAAAGAGATCGACTTGGGCGAATGACAAATTCGCAAGGAAAGCCACGAACGCATATAGGTGTGCTTCGGGCATGTTTCGCGATGAATCTGATAACACGGCGAGAATGCGCTGGAGGCAGTAAATCGTAATGAAACCTGATGCCAGGCGAGTTATTGATGCGGGGGATGATACATGCGACAACCGCGGTGAAACGCACCTGCTGAGGCTGCGTACAGCTCCGATACTATATCGATGATCAGATCCAAAGAGTTAGATACGATTAAAAAACGAATAAGAGAGCGATTTGGATAACTGTGAGTGTATCGTCAGTGATCGTATTATTTCAAAATAAGAGGGGTACTTGCCGTTCTCTGTACGAAAGGTATTTTCGAAACAGATTTTTGTGCGTGAAAAACGGAGAAAGAGTCCAAACATCCTCTGTGTTCAATCTTCGGGTTTTGGCTGCACCAAAGATGGGCTCAACAAACGAAAAGGTACACCACTGCCATAGCGATACCGAGTCTTCTGGCATCGTGTTTTTGTCGGAAGGGGGCTTCGTTATTTGAGACTCAGTCAGTAATTGGATACCTGCAAGTGGTTAGAAAAATTTACAATTGTAAACTCACATGGTAAGGAGAAGCCACATTTCGACATGGGCGGACATGTTTCACGGGAAAGGTGCCGATTACGTAGACGAGGCACGCTGAAATCGCACAGCGAACGACTTCGAGCGCGATGGACGTGTCAACTTGTACGCCAAGGTTGAATGTCACGACGGCGACTTCGCAAGCTGCCGAGATGAACACGAAAGTAAAGAAGCAGAGAAGCCAGTATGGTGGCGTTACGGGAGGTTTTTGCCATACCCTGAGAGCAGCGTATGCCTTGAGATTTCCAATCAGTTGATCGGTTGAGAAAAGTGACGAAAAGGGAATTGAACTAACCCAAGCGACCACGTTGAAGATGGCTACGGTAGCCAATTTTTTTCTTGAAGATGCAGTATAAAAACAAAATAGAGCGATCTCGGAGCTGACCACCACGCAAGGTAGAAACAAAAGAGTCGCGTTTTTCCACGGCGGTGTCTTCACTACAGTTCGGTCGTTGACATCCGATACGTCGTCGAGGAGCAGGAAGTTCGTGAAGGGGCGAGCCACCGCGCGAAGAATTTTTGAAAGAAATTTTGGCCAGGTGATTTCGAGGAGGACATCATAAAGAAAAGCGAGAGCTATGATAGATGGGGGAAGGATTGATAAAGCCTGGAAGAACCATGGCAAGTGCTGGGTCGAGAGAATGGATCTGAGGGATCGGTGAACATAGATAGAACGCGAGAAGCACTTACTGCGTTACTTGCGAGAGGGAGGAGCATGAGGGGGGATTTTGTGCATCGCGAGGCAGAAGAGCCATTCTTAAACAATTCTTCGTCCCCCGCCACCCGACTTGCCACTGGTTGCAGGCAGATGAGAACACGCTGATCGGCAGGGGCCGGCTGAGCCCTCCTGCTGACTAATAAACGCGTGCTTTTTTTTTGGTTCCGTTCGACTTGCACGCGTCCAACAGCCCTGCCAGTGCTCCTCCTCCCTCGAACCACCACGACGCGTCGACGTCTCGTCCTCGTCCTCGTCGCGCCATGGACGGTGCATCCGCCCTCCTCTACGTCTTTTCTGCATGTTTTGCTATTGGCATCTGGCTTGTTTTCAACCGCCATAACTCAGTTCGGAATAGAGCAGTCCCGTTTTCGTATCCTGCTCCGGACGTGGGTCCCTGCTTGCTGATCCACCCAAAAAACACGTTGAGTGACACGATTCCAGGCTGCAGACCCCGAATGGACCTCGATATCCCTATCCAACCCCAACCTCGAATCCCACCTCTCAAATCCAGACCTCCTTCCGCCTGTGCACACTCCCAATCGTCGATACATTACTGCATATGACCCTGCTACCGCCCTCTACTTGGGTACTTTCCTTGCTGACGATGAATTCAACATTGGCGAAAAGATCGGGGCCGCAGGCAGGGCACAACTGGCGTGGAAGCAGTCCTCTTTTGCAGATCGTCGCAAGGTCATTCGCAGCCTCATGAAGTGGCTCGTCGATAACGCAGAAGCTTGTGCTCGGGTCGCGTGTCGCGACACTGGGAAAACGAGTGCGTCTCCACGGTTATATCCGATTTCTCTAAAGCCTAACTTATAATTGTTATCAGTGATTGACGCTGCTCTTGGAGAAATTTTGTGAGTCGCCCTTAATATCATAATCCCTTAGTCGGATCTGAGCATTGTATTTGGCAAAAGAACAACATGTGCGAAGGCAGACTGGTTAGTGCAGCACGGAGCGAAGTGCCTGCAACCTGAGAAACGACGATCGGCTTTAATGCTCAGCTACAAGCGTTCCGAACTCCATTATGAACCTTTGGGCGTGGTGGCTGCTATCGTTTCTTGGAATTATCGTACGTTGCAACAAAATTTTCAGCGTACAACTTGACCCTGACGTTTCATGAAGCCCTGCACAACGCCTGGTCCCCGATAATGGCGGCGATCTTTGCTGGTAATGGTGTTGTGGTCAAGTGTTCGGAACAAGTAGTTTGGTCTACGAGCTGGTTCATTGGCGCCATTCGGGAGTGCTTACTGGTCTGCGGATTTGACCCCGAGCTCGTACAGGTATGAAGAAACATATGTCAATAACTCTGGTATTGATTGGTCTGCTCAGCTGGTCTGCTGTTGGCCAGAAGAAGCGGATGCTTTAACGACGTCTCCATGGATTAAACACATTACGTTCATAGGCTCGGAGGAAGTTGGGAAAAAGGTAGATTCAAATGCGAGAAATACACTGATTTTGACACGCTGAAATCCGTGTCAAGGTAGCAGTTGCTGCGACAGCAAATTTGACCCCTTTGACCCTCGAACTTGGCGGTAAAGACCCGGCGATTATACTTCCTGGAACAGATATCGGAAAGTGGCTCAGTATCTGGATGCGCGGAATCTTGTCAGTCAAAATGTTTCTTCTCGATAACTCATAACTGAATCTCTACAATTGCTTGTAGCCAAAATTCGGGTCAAAACTGTATTGGAATCGAACGCCTCCTCGTCCACTCCTCGCAATACGACGAACTGCTCACGGGACTCTCGGAGCGAGTGAAAAAGTTGCGACAGGGTTCTGTCCTCCATTCTGAGGACGGTTTCGTCGCGCCTGTCGATTGTGGCGCAATGATTAGCCAGGATCGTTTCAGCGAGCTGGAACGCGTTATCAACGAAGCCGTTCAGGAAGGGGCTCATCTCGAAATCGGAGGCACTCAATGGAAACATCCGTATATTGAAGGCGGCTGCTACTTCAGTCCGACGATCATCGGAGACGTACAACAGGGAATGGAGATCGCTCAAAAAGAACGTAAGTATATTATTTGCTCCATGTTACCTTTCCGTTGGATATTAATCTACCTCATCCTCAGTTTTTGCCCCGGTTGGGATTATAATGAAATACGATGATATTGATGACGCTGTGGAAATAGCAAATGACTTACGATACGCGTTAGGAGCAAGCGTCTTTGGTCCGAACCAAGAACAGTGCTACCAAATTGCGAAACGACTGGAATGCGGCATGGTCGCAGTGAACGACTTTGGCAGTTTCTATGTGAGTTTCTTATGGTATTTTGGAGACAACTTTTTCTCATGATTCCCTCAGCTCAAGTATGCGCATGGTCATAAATAATGAGATGACTGATAAGCTTAATCTCTTTGTTCATAGCCAAGACCTTCCTTTCGGCGGTGTGAAGGGATCGGGGTACGGTCGCTTCGCTGGACCCGAAGGATTGCGGTCTTTGACGAACCCGAAAGCTATCGTGGTCGATCGATGGCCGTGGTTGATGCAAACTTCGATTCCTTCTGCTCTGGACTATCCTGTGCGCTCCCTGATGGGCAGCTGGTACGTGGACTATCGTTAATTAAATGACGGCATCGCTAACATGTGGTCGAAACAGGGAGTTCGTCAGCGGTCTCGTCCAACTTTTCTACGGAGACTCATGGGCAACTCGGATACAGGGTATCGGCAAATTAATACGAGGCGGCAGACGCTGATGGGGGGACGATTCTGGAATCTTACTTGTTTATTTACGCCATCTTCATTTGCTGATATATTGCTATTTGATTCTAAAACTAGGTCGTCATTGTGGTCGACTAGAGCGAACGTGGTCTTCGTGATATCGACCAGCCGAACTTCTCCTCACACGTGTTACAGTAACAAGTTGAAAAGAACTCCTTCGTGCCTGTTAATCGAGGTTTTCTCCGAAATCCATGATTGCTTTAGGACGAGGCCTATTGGACTCCGCACCCGAACGGCTTGTTTTTATCTTTATATTCTCATGCTTCAGAAGAGACGCATGGGTCGCTCGACGGACATAACAATGCATCGTCGTCTTCATTAGTGTGCCATCAGCTTCGAAAATCAAATCGAAGGCGTCTCTTCCCTTTCGCTGGCTGAAGGATGCAATCTGGGAGAGCTCACAACGCTCACAGTCAATGTTCCGGGACATCTCCACATGGAATGATAAGCGTGAAAGCACTAAATATGGACGTTTATCACACTGCAACATACGGTTCTCTGGCTTCGATGACATTCGCCCGAGAGCGAATGCTGGACGCACATGCGCTGTCTTTCCGTTATTTTCAGCTTTCGAGGGATAATTGAAATATATAGGAGCCAGCGAAAATGAACTCACGTCGAATCGCTGATTTTTTAATCTTTCTTTCGCAGACTCAGCTACATCGATGGTCGCCTCGCTCGCACATTTGTTGGTTGCCGCGTCTTTGGCGAATGTCGCATTGTCGACGCCCTTCACCTCGCCTGTAGACCCCATCAATCTCTTTAGGCGGGCCAGTTCGGGTTGCTCGACGACGGGTGCAGCGTCATGCCATAATACCACGAGAGAAACAGATCTATGCTGCTTCGAGTCGCCAGGAGTGAGTAAAAACATATGCTTTGATTGAATGAAATTGAGAGCATGTTGTTTGCGACCTAGGGCTTGCTTCTTCAAACTCAGTTTTGGGACACGGATCCGAGCACTGGACCATCGAACAGTTGGACGATCCACGGTAATTACTTATGATTGTACTTACCCAACCGCCACTGAATGCATTGGATTCGCAAAGGTCTATGGCCTGACAAGTGAGAACATCTATTTATCTCGAAAGGTGGAAAGGTTTGAACTTGGTTTCAAGTTGCGATGGTACCTTCTCCGAGAACTGCGATCCATCGAGAGATTACACGGACATTGCCGGGGTATGTTTTTTTATTGAACTCACGAACGTAAGTTGATAAGTTTGTACAGTTGCTAACCGACGCCGGGTCCACCGAAACGCTCGCCTTCATGCAAGAGGTTGGATCCCATTTCTCAACGCACTAAACTCTACCTAATTGTTCGGAACACGCAGTTCTGGGTCGACATTAATGGCGAAAACGAACAGTTCTGGGAGGTGAGCGCGCCTCGGAACAAATATAATTTCCAGCTGATCATCTCATGACTGCAGCACGAATGGAGGTATGTCGTCCTCGAGGCTAGGAATCATCGACAGCTTGTTGATCTTTGCTTTTCTCTTCTTCATCCTTTGCAGCACGCACGGCACGTGTTATTCCACTCTGGAACCGAGCTGCCTGCCTGCGGGCAGTCCCAAGGGAACCGAGGTGAGAGCGGCGATCAAGATTTATGAAAGATCGGCCGGGCTGAAGGCGGAATCCAGGCGGTCGACTTCTTCAACACCGTCGTAAAGTTATTCCAGGTTGGGTGTAATTTTATGCGGCACGACCTTGCGGTTGACGTGAACCCCAGACTTTGCCTACCTTTACCTGGCTGGAGAATCAGGGAATTACGCCTACAACGAGCAAGACATTCACTTTAAGCGAGTTGACCGATGCTCTGCAGGCGGAGTCCGTGCGTTGAGTCTTCCTTCATTCCCGAGTCAAGCTTTCTCTAACAAGTACTCGGAAGGGTGTCATCCCCACCTTCGATTGCGACGGAAGTACCGTGGACCAGATCAGCTGGTACTTTAACCTGAAGTGCGTGAGGAAGCTCTTCCGTTGTTTGTTTGACTCATGTGTTACACAGGGGATCTGTCGTAGATGGTGTCTTCGAAATGATAGGTTTGGTTTTTCTGTTTGCGCCGTCACAACTGTAGTGCCAATACCATTTCAGATGCACCCGAGAAGGGATCCTGTCCCTCCAGTGGGATTAAGTATCCTCCGAAGAGCGGCCGCCCGACCGCAACCTCTGTAACTGCGCCTACTTCTAGCCCAACGAGCGTATGTTATTCCCGTAAGATTGAAGATATGGTTCGAACTCATGTTTCGATATAGAGTCCGGATGGTTCATTGCCCGCGAAGGCGACGATCGAAGCCATGCGCTCAACAGGAACGGTGACAGGCGGTTTACTTTCTGCCGGTACTTGGTCTACGCAGACGCTCGCAACATACACGCTTTCTGGTTCAGTCGATAGCTTCACTATGACGTCGTCGAAAGGAGCTTGTGGTGTATCGGGCGGCGAATTTGCGTGTGGTAGTGGCGTCTCTTCGACAACATTCTCCGCCGTAGGTTTCTGTTTTCGATGCTGATCATCTCAAGTTGTTGATTTATGAGCAAATTGTAGGTCTCTTCCGGTGGCAATTTGCTACTGGCTTCTGGAGGATCGACTTCTTTTGGGAGCAATGCTGTTCCAAGCGGTGAAGTACAAGAGACTGTCTTCACTGGAAGTGGTCATGCAGACTCCTTTACATTGATGATCATCGCTTCATAGGGCAATGAGCTGCTGAAACACTACAGCTGTATCTAGGCGTTCATGTACGAAGGTGTTGAAATCGAAGACTAGATTTTCCTATTCCATGTATCATACAAACGACTGGAAACGCTCCCTCCTTTTAGGTGTTTCCTGTCAACCGCATCGGAATGAAGAGGACGTTCAGCGCCTCTCTTAGACTCCCTTTTCTGCGTAAGGTTCGTTGGTTTCTTCGCCATGATATGACACTTCTGAGTCCTTATATTCTAAGTAGGTAAACAATCAGATTGTGGCATTTCACGCAGGATTAAATCCTATCCTTACGAGGTAGATACCGAAGTTCCATAGGTTCCGTAAAGTCGAGCGAAAGGGCGAGTTTTGTTGTTGTTGTCGCGATGCACTTCGAGGTATCGCAGTGAGGATCAGCGGTAGAATTCAACCAGGCTCCCAGTGACGCCCGCCGAACGTTTATGATGAGCCTTGCTGAAAGGAGAGCGTGAAGGAGACGCTGCCACCTAGTTCGGTTTCATGTTTAGACCTAAGTGCTTCAGTACCTTTAATAAAGGCGTGACTTTACCCGACGAATAGGAGGAAATAAGGTGTCTGCGAAGAGGGTTGTGTGTCAAGAGGCCGGCGATATAACAATACGGAAACGTGATGCCCACTTGACGCATGACTTTCATCAAGATGACATTCGTTAAGGACGTTGCTGAAAGAATCTCGATATTACGCGCCCGCATACAGTTACAAGCAAGGAAACATACCGAACATCCCGGCGAAGTACATAAAGCCTACAAGGATAGACATTGATATTTCGATCATACTGCCGACGCCCTAAACGTTAGTGTGCTCACCATCGCGATATAATGTGATGATAAATTCTGTCCTTGTTGCCCCGCTTCTCCCTGGAGAAATGATTGAAACCTTTCAGGGTATACTACTAACTAGGGCGAAAAAGGGGCGTACAGTCCATTACAGCCTTCCAAAGCGTCAGGGTGACGATATCTATGAACCGCGTTAGATGCGTCCATCTTCGAGTAGCTATGCAAGACATACTGAGGTCAAATATTGCAATGCACATAAAAGGGATCCACCACCGTACGTCCCCGATTGTTGGGACGCAAGGTATGATAGTAGGCGCGGGCGAAGGACCGTCTTTTACGAAATGAGGAATTTAAATGCAGCCCCATTCGAACGGACGAACGGACACTTACAAGATATGAAAGCGAAACTGCGATTGATGATGTTCAAGGATGGGAGCGTAAGACCCTACAGATAATCGGTAAATTATTGGACGACATTTTGCACTTACAGGCGGACCTACCAGGTGCAGGGCAATGAGATAACATAACATAGGTCTCGACCTTTGGTATATCGCATACGTGCGAACTATGAGAATAACTGACGACGGCTGTTCAGCAACGACTCCGACTCAAAGTCGAATTATTCTGATTAACTGACGTTCCGCGAAGATAACTCCCGCAACTTGAAACCCTTGTAAACTCAGTTTGAATACAGATTCGTTTTGAGGAGGGGAGAGAATCACGTACATGCCGAGGCCTTATATAAAGGTAAGCATTGCTAAGGACAGAGGCGTTTCTTGAACACCGACAGAAACGTGCTGCAGGCAAGCATTCTTACCGAAGGCCTCAACCTTGAGTCAAAGGTATCTATGTGTTTTTCTATCAAGCAAGGGCTAGAAATTCAGACTAGGGTTGAATGGGCACTCACATACAAGCAGAAGAGTGAGATCGACAAACGCGAGATATCGTGATAAAATATACAGACATTTCCCAAGGGACCAGCGAGACATCCATATGTATTTCACCTAGCGCTTATAAGTTTAGAAAGCTCATGAAGGAAGGAGGGGGACGGCGTCTCACATCTTCCCGTAAATTCAACAAGGTGTCGTAGTACTGCATTGCGAGGAGTTTAGATGACGCATCGTCTGTTAAATGGAAGAAAAGCGTACCAAAATCACCGCATTCGAAACTGTATGATTGAGTCAGAGGCTCTGGAGGTGCCGCGACTGCGGAAAAATAAAAGACGTACGATAGAAGTACTGCATCGTAGAGAAACGCACGTTAACATACGGAAAAGATATACAATACGGATACTAACCTTCACTGCGATGGTATCAGTAAGTTCACTCGCGAGTACCGCAATAGAATCCGTGCTCGAAGAAGCCATGGATATTCGCTGAGAGCCGCTTGAGTTCTGTGTTTCCCTCGAAGATGGAGGGGAGGATAATATTCGAAGTCTCCCTTCTCCAGCTTCAGCGACCCCCTCATTATATTATTTACTGAAGCCTGGAGGCTGAAAGTCAATAAATTGAACGTAGCAATCTATTGGACTCAACGCACATCTGTGAGGCCGCTCTGCCGTCCAGAGAGGCCTATAAATATCTGGCGAGACGAGTGGCAATGGAAGGTGTAAATGGAATGTAGTCAGTACAGAGAGATCGGAGAGTATACATTCGAGATGTTTGATCCCCTTCACAGAAGTTTCCGGCTCGTCTGCAGGTGAACTTCATGCCGATTAGACGATATGTTCATCGAGGAGTTCTAAGAATATTGCAGCCATCCGCAGTTTAGATTTGATGATCTGCAGACAACGTTACCTGAAAACGGCTCATCCTCCGAAACAACGTGGCCTCTTCCATCATACCATGTCTCCGCCTTCCGATCACGTAGCCCTGAGTCTCGAGTTGCTGGATGGTCAGTATGAATTTACATCGAAATGTTCCTCGACTGTTGGTAATGAATCTGGTCAGATGTGTTTGTGGTTCAGCAAGTTCCGACCGGTGATCCCATCCCCAGCCATATCCTTGAGCGACTCGGGAAGAGTGAAGGCCAGGGATTCATCTCTATCACTCGAACGGACGAAGAGATATCCATTGTCTACAATGCAGTCCACGCACCGGATGAGAGCAGCGATATTCAACGTCTAGATCTGGCGAACTGGCGTTGCATAAGAATAAAAGGACCCATGGATTTTGGTTTGTCGGGAAACTTCCTAAATTCTGAATGAGTTTGAATGATCAATGGCAAGGTCTTACGGGGGTGTTATGCGCCTTTACAACTCCCTTGAAGGCAGCCGGAGTTCCGATATTTGCAGTGAGCACCTGGTAATGGTGTCGTTGTTGTATATCTCCAATGTCATGAACTCATTATCTATCAGGAATACTGATTATGTCCTAGTGCCTAAGGATAAGGTTGTCGAAGCGAAGGCTGCTCTTCTACAAGATGGTTGGAAGTTCCAATGAGTGATAGCGACGGATCCGTGTCAAGCTTTTTCTTGGTTTCTGAACTTCTTGTATAGATTGATGATTATGTCGTTGGCGGTAAGAGTTATGATCCTGTGGGGAATGATTCCGTCCGCATTGCAAATACGAAGATTAAGTACTTACGTGTGCGGCGCAATCCGTAAGAAATGGGCTGTGGAACCTTTAAAGTAATTGAGCACGAGTGTCAGGCAGTATCTGAGAGTGAAACGATATCTTACCCTTATACCACCCAAAGGGTCCCTCAGTTTTGAAGGTCTTCCAGAGGCAGTCGAACGGATTCTTGTAAAGAAGACCGACCGTGCGGCCATCTGGAAGGCGTTGTGTTGGTTGATTATACATACGCGTTAAAGCCTAGACGAATGAATTCGGATTATTAAGTGCGTAAGATGCATTCCCGAGAGACGAACTGTGTCGGCAGGTTGCATGACTATACACTATCAAAACAATTGATTAAGTCGGACTGCTTCGCATTGAAGTACGTGGACTTACGACGCAAATTCCAGATACAGAACTACTTGCAAGGAACGTCCATATACTGTTTGGATCTGATATGCCATTTCGAACAAGATGTGACTTCGTCCAGTTGTAGCTGGGTAGTTGCACCTGTGATATGCCGTATCAGCCCGAGTACTTACGGTCCAAATACTAGTAGAAGAGTGAAATGAATTACCGAAGAACCCATCGCTGTTCGAAGCATGGCCGCGTCAATGCCTCGTACTAGACCTCGAAAGCCTTCAGCCCGGAAGATCGTTGACAACGCGTGAATGGAGTTTTTGTAATGATGTTGAGCTCCGACGGGAAGCGCAGGCGAAAAGGCCTCGAGTGCAAATAAAAATCAGCTCATCTACAGGTTTGAATGAGCCTCGCTTTTCTACCTGCATCCGAGCCTTTATGAGAAATAACGGGTTCCCTAGGCACGCTAAACAAATGTTAGCCCTCCCATCCTAATTGGTGCTGTTAAATAAAGTACCTCCGACAACTCCACTTGCTGCTCCTGCTGCAACGGAAGTGGCTGCAATCTGTTCCGAAGCGGATCTTCCTATCACACCGTTGATTGCATGACGAAATGGCTCATAGAAACCTGTCAAAGTATTTCGAGTATCAGTTACGTGCTGACAATTTTGACGAAATTCCGGGAAGCGAGTAGTACTGACCAAGCCTACAGCCATTCAACAACATCTAGGTAGAACGTTTAACTGGAAAAGTACTTTGAGAAAGGATACATCTTACTTGATAGACATACTTGCGAGCTATCAGCCGTCGTCTTCAAAAATAAAAAATGTGGGGACTCACCGCTGGTGCCAGACCCCGTTGTAAACCTCGTATCCCTTCATTTCTCCAAGTCTTCGCTAGCACATCTAAAGCATTGTTGTAGACCTTCACGCCCCCTCCCTTCACAAGCTCTCCTTGTAGCTGCATTCTTGTCTTCGCCACCTCAGCCGGATTCGAAAAGGTGACCTATGAAATGTTTACAAATTTTCTGTAGAACGACAAGACCAGGCTTACGGCGGTACAAGCGGCTAGTCCACCGCATAAGAAGCCCTCTAGCGTGGATAATGGTGCGCCTTGACTGCTCATGGTCGTAGGAGAGGATGAAGAGGGAGGGTATGTCGTGAATTTTGACCACCGGCGTGAAGGCGGTCGGTGGACGCGTATGACACGCGATTTCGAAGTCAAACGCGTCTTCCGGACTCTGACAGCGACAGCGACAACAACCCCATCCTCAACGACCATTCACCATCAAGGTCGGCGATGGAAACCTGGAGTGAAGTGTAGGAATGGTGGAATTCGGTTCTCAAACGGCCATTGGCGTCGGTGTGCTTGCCATCCTCATTCCAGTATGCCTCCGTGTCCTTTCCCCGTGGACCGTTGTCTTCTTCTTGTTTCCGACCTTACTATTTCTCGTGGGGTTCGCGTGTCTATTCGCGACGGTAATTGCAGGATACTTTCTGGATAAATATCGCCCAACGAAACATCGGAATGAACTCTCCTCGATCGTGCGGCCACTCGCATTCTCGACTCCTGCAGCATGGCAAGCGGTTCAAACTCGATCACGTTGGTCCTACAAGTCGCCTCAAAACCTCTCCCCATTACGACCCGACTTTCCCGTTGCATCCGCTGCGATAAATGATATCCTAATTCTAATAGTGAGGGACTTTGTCTTGACGTGGTACAGAGATCTGTCAGACTCCCCGTCGTTTCCGGCTGCGGTATCCGAATGCTTGCACGACACTCTCGACGACCTTCTTGAACGGCTGGCAAACATAGACCTATCTTCGTTTGTTGTCCGACGCGTCTTCCCAAAACTTACAATCCATGTGGACCAGTTCAGACATTCGGAAACGACTTTACGCGGCGCAGGCTTGGAACGGCACCTTACGCAGTCTGAGGAGTTGGATTTGTTGCTAGCGAGTCGTTATGTAGGGAAAGGAGGGGCACTACATCCCGCTGTTGACAACCTGTCCTCAACATTCACAAAACAAACTGAAGAGTCGCACTTGCGAAAGCTAGTGGACGCCGCGCTACCAGTCATCTTACCTGCGAAAGACGCCAAAAGCAAGGCACTTCACATTGTCGTTCGAGAAATTGTCGCTTGTGCCGTCTTGGCGCCTATAACGGAGATGTTGTCAGACCCTGATTTTTGGAACCGGACGATAGAGCAACTGGTGAGCAGTAATTGCATTGGTAACCAATGCACGACTCACAAGCACTTCCGTAGGCTGGTGCAGCAATTCGACAGCAGTACGTTATGCTACCAACCTCCGTTGTGCCCCAAGCGATCTGACGCATGAATCTAGGAAGCTCATTTCTAAGGTCCGGAGTGTATTGGAAATTCAGTCTCTTTCTCCCGCCGCGCAACCCTCTAAAGATGGACGGCACCAACAACACGAAGTGATTACCATGCGCACGGATCCCCGACACTTTGAAGGGTTCCTAAGGAGCATAAGTCGCTGTAACTCCCTGCTTGATGCTCGTCGCTTGAAGAATGACATTGTTGGAGAGATTCGTAGGACGAGAACTCTGTTAGGTTGGTGCTTTGCAATATGATTGTCACAGATACTAACTTTCAATCAGCATCACACGAGAATGAGGATTGGATTAATGGACACAAGACCGAGGACGTCGTGGCATTTCTCGACCGCCTCTACACTGCAAAGCGGAAGATCGAGAAACGAATCGTCCTCCTTGGTGGTCAGGATGAAGCCGTGAGTTGACCATGCCAAAAGTTTGACCGAATCATTTCTCACTAATCCCTAGGGTTCAATCTCGTCTTCAGATAATGCTAGGACCAACTTTTCCCTTCGAGACGTTTTGGGCAATCCAAGCTCCCTTTCGCATTTTATGGAATTTATGGATCGCCGTGGCCGTTCGTTGTTGGTTCAGTTCTGGTTGACTGTTGAGAGCTTCAAGAACCCGTTAGAATCTCTGGATTCAGATACCGATGCGGATGAAGATGCCGCTGCATTGCAGTCCGGAGGGAAGACTTTGCAAGAGGACTTGACCATGATCAATGATCTCTACTTCTCTCAATCGGTCGTACCTCAGGCGCTTTCCATGATCTCCCGTAAGCACGTCGACGCGGTCCGTGCATACGCAGGTAAACCTAGCGCCTCCTTCTCTGAGGAGCGGAAGGCGAGACGGGCGGTCATGCGCGCACAGAAACAGGTCGAGCAAGAGATGGAGAACGAATTCGAGGAGTTCAAACGGAGTGACTTGTGGTTTCGTGCTGTCAGCGACTTGGAGATTAGGCCCGTACAGGAGAAAATCGTCCAGGCACCTGCTTTGTCTTCGAAACCTTCGCAAGCGTCGTCAGCTACTGGCATCCTCTCGTCTTTCGTTCAGGGATTGACTTCGGACAAACATGTTGCATCAACAAATCCTCGACAAATACCTCGAGTCGCATCAGCTTCGGCTGCGTTACCAGTCGTAACGAAATCCAATCTATCTCGAGAATTTGAAAGACCAGAACTTCCATACCCCGCTCCAGGCGCGGGTCGATCTGTGTCGGCTCAAGCGCCGTCTCATAGCATGGAAGTTCTCATGTCTCCCTCCGCCGACTCAGACTCGGGCTCAGCCCGGGCTCCTCTGTTTGACGAAGCTGAAGATGGAACCCTCCTCTCAGCTGACGCGGACGAGGCTCAGCGAATGGAGGCGATACATGCAGCGGTCACAGATATCATTGCGTCGGAGAATCGTCTCTCTGTCGACGAAGGTTCTGGGAAGAAATCTCGCTCAGAGGAGTCATTACAGAATGCATTATTTCCTCCAGAGGATAAGAAGTCTGTTGGTGGCAAAGGGGTTTCAGGGTACTTTGACGGCGCACTTGACGGGATCGATGAGGACAATGCCACTGAAGCCAACGAAGTAGATGAAATGATGTCGAGCTCTTTTCATCCCGCAGGGCCTGGTGACCTTCATCTTTCAAACGAAATATCTCGTTTGGGAGAGAAAATCGGGCATTTGCAGTCTCAAGACGTTATTCTGGATACGCTCATTCGTAAAGCAGAGTTGACAGGCGACGCACAAGAACTCAAACTTCTGCGAAGGTCAAAGTCCGCTCTCGTTCGCGAGTTACGCCAACTAGTGTTCCAGAAATCTCAGTACGAGCAGCAAGACATGGCGAACAAGCTGATTCCTGGACGAACGAACGCTTCGATTGTTAATTCGACTGTTGGCGAAGAGGACGGCAAATCGGTCGTCAGGTATCTGATCGAAGTGCAGCAACTCGGACCAGATGGTTCGTTTGCTTCGGGGTGGGTGGTTGCAAGACGATACAGCGAATTCTTATTCATGCATCAGCACCTGCGCGACCAATACCTTCCGGTGAAAAACTTGGACTTCCCTGGAAAGCGACTTTTGTCGAGTTCATCGGCGGTCGCTACGGATTCAAGACGTGTTGGTCTCGAGAAGTATCTTCAGAACCTTCTCATCATTCCGATGGTTTGCGAAAGTCAGGAATTGCGAACATTTCTTTCGAGGGAGTCGCCGTTCATGACACAAACACCTTCGACATCGACTTCGTCAAAGGATACACCAGCTTTCCTGGGACATAACATTGTGCGCAGCGTGGTCAAGTCGTTCACGGAGAGCATTGATGATATGTTCTTTGGTCCGTCTATGTTGGACGTCATGATCGGGAGACTCACTCGGCAAGCTGCCGAATTTGCTGGTATCGTTGGCACAGCATCCACGGACGAAGACTTGGTGACGCAAGCGCTAAAGGCGTCAGGAAAGTCTGTGCCGGAGGAAACTTTAATACAGCTGCCCGGAGATTTGAAGCCTCTCGAAGGAGAGACGAGTTCTTCTTCGTTCACTGCGCCTATTTGTGACTTCATCCTATCTCTATTCGAGCTGGACAAGAAGAATAACTGGCTGAGACGTCAGGCTATTGTGATCATCTTGCAGCAAGTGTTAGGAGATACTATCGAAAGGTTTGTTTGTTACCCAGTCGCATGTTCAAGATTTTCATTTAACCATTCTTATGATTTTAGGAAGTTCCGAGATACTGTGAAGGCTTATTTGGATGAATCCCATCTTATGACATACATCAATATCTTTAAGGATGGACTTTGGCCTGGCGGAAAACTCAAAGCTTCCGGTCCTCCCCGAACTGTGGAAGAAAAAGCTCGGACACGGGATGAAGCAAACAGGAAATTGTCCACTCTTCTTCCAGGTAAGGCTTCGAACGATTTTCGCTATGCCAGTGTACTGATTGGCACTTGTAGATGTTGCCGCAAATATGATGGGCCGTTCAAACGCACGAAGGGGCGCGAGACGAATGTTTGCAGTGCTTCAAAATCGGAGACTCAACCAACACATTGTTTATACGATCCTAGATGAAGTGAGTAAATCATTCATGCTTTGCCGACTCGTAGCATTATTGACGTCATGCTGTTTCAAGGTGTTTATTGCTTTATTTCCTGAGCTCCCGAAGCCAACATCCTGACCTCAAGACACGCTCATATCAAATTTTTATGACTTTTAGGACGTCAATTCCGTTTCTTATTTCCCTTGCTTTCTTCCTCCTTATTACACTTCGGTTTCATCAATTATACCTTCGAGTCGCACATTGATACCTCGTAATTCTTCATGCATGGGATCTGTGACATTATTTCAAGACACTTAATATCAACATGGAAAACTCTCTTTCACGAAGTCGGCATCTTGACCTTTCATATGAATGCTGAGGTGCGTGTCATTCCGTCATTCCATTTAACTTTCTTCTGGTTACAGTTCCCTCTAGGCACGGAGACATGAAGGCTTTCGAAGACTGTTGACCAGATGATGTGTGAATATCATACAATCTGGATCTGTTATCGAGGGATTTCGCATGGTACATTGTAAGGTGCTCTCCTATGCTCCTCAGATACTGTAGTTCATGGATCCGCCGCAGACCCACCGTTGCACACGATATCAAACGAAGCGCATGCAATGATATCAAGGGTACGAAGTGAGTGCGATAACTTCCTCGAGAAGGGTGGATCTAGTGTCGAATCTCTACTCGGGAAGTCTGGCCTTTTATCTTCGATGGTCGCCGTAGCTCCTTATCTGCGGGCTTCATGCATACACCAGTACTCGTATCACTATGGTCGTTGGCTCTCTAGCCGTCCAGTGAGCCAGGTCGAACGTAACTCTTCGTCGTGAATATTCACGTCTCTAATGATATGATCAAGCTTAGACAAGCTCAAGGTTGATCAAGTTCCACAACGAAGATATCAGTCCTCTCGACTCCAAATCTTATTCGAAGCATGAATCTCCCTCGTTGATAAAGTGAGAGACCTGTGGCGCGAATCCATCTGGCTCTGAGGAGCGTGTAATGTTCGTTTCTATAAGGACGAGTCCCCCAGATTTCAGTGGAAAACTGAGGGAAACTACGCGGGAAATCGGTGAGACCGCCGCGGCAACTAACAGAGAAATTAGACTCGTCTTGTTTGACCCGGACCCACAACTTCTGGTCCAGACCAGTTCTGAGTTCACGGGATGCAGTGTCGGTAGCACCGCATTCGGGCCTTTCCGAGCCCCTCGTCGATCATTTTCGATCGCTATTTCCTGAGGTCGAATATGTCAAAGAATCGGTTGTAGCAATCAGCACAGTTGCTTAAATCGGATCGATTTTAACCTTACCATTTTCCTCCGGAGATAGCTATGTTACTCGTAACAACGTCGAGATATTCGCCTTTTGGAATCAATCCAATTCAGGGGACAACCCACTTTACTTGTGATTGCAGTGAGACACTTACGTAGATTCTCCTGTCGATCATTTTCGATCGGGCGCCTACTCATACCTTCTGTTCGCTTCCAAAGTCATGATTATTCTCCAGCTTCGGGTGAACCGGAGCACAGTGCATAAATATTTACAGTGAGATCGAGAGAGGCCTCTGGGTGATTGAGTAGATTTCGATATTTAGCAATGCAAGCTAGAGCAAAGTAGAGAGTATCGAAAACAGCCAGGAAATCCATACCTTTGTGGAAAAGGGGCTACTTGTCATTGGCAAAAGCTATTCGGTGATTTAATTCCTCTCTTCGCATGGCCGATGAGTCATCATATGGACATGAAAGCGTCTGTCCTCACCGGGAGATACGCTTCGAATATCCGGCTACAACCACCGGGGAGGTTTCATGAAGGGACTTCGCTGACAATCTGCGGGAATATAGCCAGGGAACTGGCTGATGGGATTCAGAAATGAAAAGGGTGGACTAGGTCGGATCGATGGTGGAATTCGGTGGAAGCTGTGTGTTTGTCGGGTGCAGAGCTACGAGAGTCCACGGTCTTCACTTTATCTCGACGGTCGGACGCCGGACGAGATTTCCCTCGGAAAGGACTCAAAAATAAGTGCGAAGAGGGGAGCTTGAGCGCTTGCATGTTGAACGCGAGTTCAATTTCGGGGAAGCGAGTCCAACATGAGAAGTGTGGACCAACAATTCAGAGTCTATCGGCGGAAGCGGGACAGGTGAAAGTTCACAGAGTTCCTGCTGTAGTTTAAGGACCCACATTTCAAATGCTCGGTGTTCCTCGAGAGCTTGGTTCGTCTGATTCAAAGGACTGTGTTGGTCGCAAGCATGTGAAAGCGAGCAAGTGGACGGACACAGTCGTGTTGAATAGTGGATTGTGCGATGTTACACCGGATGACTAGCCTATCCGCACCTAGAAGCTCGACCTCGGATTTGAACACGCCATTAACCCCGCCTTCGAAGTTTTAGGAATTATACGCGATCAACCCGAGGAAGAGTGATAGGAGTTTTGAAGCTTGATATTCTTAACATTTTATACAGTCGGCGCGATGGGTGAATAACGTGCATCGATTCGCCTAGGATACCCATCTCAGGTGATGAGGATAATAACATGATTTGGATGTGTATCAGAGAAGACAGTAAAGCTCTTACCAGCGTATTGTCAATCCGCAAGTCAACATCGTTACATTCTTGAATTTCATAGGAGATCGATGGGATAAAACTTGATTTTGCCTTTGATACGTCCCTTTAGACCTTCTCTTCAATGGCATGAAGCTTCAATTTCATCGTTGGAAATGCCATGGACAGGGTCTCCTAAACGGGCTTCCATGTTCGATCCCGACGCAGTTGATTATGCCTCTCATCCATCCCAGACCTTAGTAAACCATCGCAAGCACGTTGGACTTCGGGATGCGATGATTGAAAAGCAAATTAGCAGCTTTCTCACTCAGGCTCCCGACTCGCGCGTATCTTTGCGTAGAGGGAATGAACATTGATATTAATGTCGCATGGTCAAGGGCGGAGTGTCTAATAGTCTAAAATTTCGAGCGTGGGTTTCGCGTTGAAGTCGCGTTGAAGGATGAGAGTCGAACGATTCTTCAAAGTCTGTGTTCGCAGAAATTTGCTAGAACATGCCTGGCGTGGGTCGACGAAGCTGATGAAGGGACGAGGAAGCCCCAATGAATTCAGACATAGCAACAAGAGTCCCACCGTTCCACCAACGTTGGCCAGAAGTCAGTCTTCTACCCGACAGTCCTGAGCACAGCGATCTATTGGCTGGGAATCCCGCTGCGCCCTTCCGCTGGTGATGACTCACCATGCCGGCATCGTGCTCATCGAGTAAAAACTCCCAGTCGACGTTAGCGAGCTTTTCATCAACGTGAGTAATCGTCCTTGAACACAGCTGATTCATGAGGCTTGGGCGTCGGGAGTCGAGCCTAGGCGTCCCGGTTACAACCACCGCGACGAATCGTCGCCTGTCCAGGGCAGCGGCGGAAGTGAAAGCAGTGAACAGTAACACCCATCTGGCGAAAACGCAATCGTATCGATACCGGCATCTTTCCATGATTGCGAGAAACAAGCACCCACAAATGTCGATGAAAGATTTGTTTCGTTCATTCAGTTGGATCGGCGAACGGGACGATCTCTTCATGTACGGGATGCTTCGAGATGACAGGACGCTGATGTACTATGCATTCGTTGATACATGCGCTTGCAATGAACCCTTGCGAAAGTTGAACGGGCTGATTCCAGCGCACGCTTTGACAGCAGTGAGCAACGCGAGGCGTACAGAATCATGAGGAGCGCGGTAGCTTGTCCCCAGCAGATTGTGCGCGAAGTGACGGTCTTGATGCCAACAACAACGATGGTTGCGTTTAACCCTGCGGGCGAGAATACTCGCGCAAGCTTTCGCTGAACGGCGTGATATCTCCTATTGCCAGGTTGCGGTGCAGAACGTTCCTTAGTCGCGGTCGTAGTGCTGGCTTCGCCGTTCCATACGTGTCGTCCAGCAGAAAGGGGAAGCGACGATGTATGCCATGTTCGAGGAATAATGCTCCTGCTTGATCTGTCTTGTTGACCTTCATCGATGGCATCGTCATCCCAATAAGGCTTGAGGACGAAAGTAGATTCTTGCCGTAAGGCTCGCGCGAAGATGCGAAGAATCGCAAGCGCGTACACATTGCGGTCGGGCGTCCTTTCTCGTATTAGGTGGAAGTTGAGAAGAGTTTCTTGGAATTCGTTCACGAAAGCTGAGAAGATGATCTCTGTTCCTGGCAATGTTCGAATTCACGTCTGCGTCCACGTCGCTATGATGATGATGCAATCGTCGTTCGACATTAATTTCGAAGCGGGTTTTATGATAGGCCGGTTGTTCATTCGAGCGTCATCTGGGATTCATATGACATGAAGATGTCCGATGACATACGGGAACGGGAATCATAAGTGAGGCCAGCGAGAACATGCGTGATGGACAATACGAATCCGTGTCCATATTCCCGTGCTTGGAAGCGGCGGCGTGAACTGCGAGGCATCCATGTATAGGCCTTGAATTGAGTCGATCAGGACCGACCCTCGTTTGAGTTCATTGCACGAGAACTTCGAATAGATGGAACTGTGCGGGTTGTAGTTTTGCCAAAAACTTGCTTGGGCCATAGATAGGTGTCCATATGATCGAATGTGGTCTCTGCCATACTGCGGCGACAATAGCGGTCGTCGTAAAGACGCAATGAATACGGTGGACAAGGAGAGAGGGTCGATGGCAAGGAGACGGTGTCATTGTACAACGGTCGAGGTTCTGAGAGAGATTTGGGGATCTGAATTCTGGCATCGGAAAGGCACTAGACAACGCACAATGCAACTTCTGACCACCCCACGAGCCCCCAGAAGCTCATGATTACTCCAGACCGCATTGGCCTTTAGATGCAGTCAGCTTCTTGTATTCTTCCGTAAGGCAAATAATGGTGCGTACCCCACTTCATGATCAGCGGCGACGCGCGTTCTTCTGCAGGAACATCACAATTTCCCCGCTCTGCTCATCTGCCGTCCTCGTTCCTTGCAATGATACGGAGAGTTGCTGCTCGTGATTGCAGTTGCTTTGCTCAGCTGCCTCGTCTCGACAGAACTGCGGCAACGGGAGATGCATCTCGTCAATCCTCCGCGATCCTGAGCCCAGGAGGTCGGCCCTGATCATGAGGTGTAGGACACAAGATATCGACATCCTTCTCCACTTGATATCCAAGATTCTTGCGATCGCGAGGAGAGCCACGATGAGCTGGCCAAGGGACCAAGTGAACTTGTCCCGTTACTGTATTGCTACTATCGAGATCGTGCCAGTACTTGCGAACGGTTGCCGAATGGTGGATATTGTCGTCTGGAGAAAGTATTTACTGTGTCGTTTAGTAAATTTCGACGTCCTGACGGTGCCATTATTGTATTCAAGAGGAAGCACGAAGTTCTGGAAGTTCATGAGAGAGGAGAAACATTGACGAAGTGCACATGTTGGTTCGAACGCGAAACGTGGCCACGTCGAAAGCTGCAACACCTTGACCATCTACCACCATCACCACCACACACAACAACCTTCCGTTTGCTTCATACAGCTCACGGACAGCTCTTATTTTCAAGCTTCCGCTGAATTCATCGTCGGTCCGAGTACAGAAATTGGGAACACCGGCGCCTCGAGTTTGCTAGAATGAGGTGTCCTTCCCCATCCCTTACGCTGTCCACCTTATTTTCGCATCATCTTTCGAACTACACTTTATCAAAAGGATCTGCGGTAACGCAACGCGACCTCGTAAAGATAAGAGAATGAATTGCAAAAAGCGACGATCGATGCGATAATTATACGGAGGTTCAGACAATATGGTATGCCACTTGCCCAAATGTGTATGCTGGTTTCTCAACGCATCCTTTTAGAGATCAGCCCGCCTTTCTCGACGACGTAACTCCTTTACGTTACGTGAAGTTCACTGTATAGCGCTCGGATTTCGGTGCGAAGTCAAGAACGCAAGCGTGCTATGACTTTTACACACTCCACAAACCATCCACGGGGCGGTGAGTCATCAATCCAAGAGCATGGCTTCATGATCAGCAAACCTCTAGCTGACAATGCTGTAGACTCAAGCGTCCGAGGTGGAGTGACTAACTGCGAATTTTAATTTCAAGCAAGAGATGAGAAATCCTCGCTCCTCGAACGCGTGTAATTCATCTTCGTTGGTTCTACCCGACCTGTCAAGACTCGTAACAACTCGGAATCAAACGAAGTCGTCCAAACGAGGCTTCCAAACACCCAGCCACACGCGAACTGAATACGAGCTCAGCGCTTAGCCTGAAGGAAAGACAAGCCCTGCGAAGGTGACGACGACGAGAGTACATGGGTTTTTGACCCGCGTAATCGTACTCGCCCGGCCGTAAGGCACGTTCATCTCACATCCAGAACGAAAGAAAACAGACTCACGGTTCTCCTACCAGTCGCATCCTGGCCTTTACCCACTCCACAGAACACACACGCCCGCACGCATCTCCTGTGCATCTGCATCTAACTCTCAACCCAACAGAGGAGCTTCTACCTTCCAGCCTTTTGGGCAATCGGGTAAAGCGCGCAAACAAACAGACGAATCAGACAAACCCGTTACACGCCGCTGCATCGCAATGCATTGTTCCTTATCGTCGTCTCCTGCCTTGCGTCGACTTCTTCCCAACCCTCGTTTTCTCCAAGCTTATTCAGTTGTTATGTGCGCGTATCGCCTCATACGTACGTGCGTTCCTTCTTTCTTCCGAGTCCGAGTCTGAGTACTTCCTTCTTACTGCCGATCGCGCAATCCTTAGGTGCTTTCAAATTTTCACTCTCAGCTCAGTAGTGCGTTCTGCGCGGCGTTCAGAATCAGAGGTGCGTATGTTTGCCGTGATAAGAGCTACTACTACTAGTAATCTTAATGCATTCCAGACCAACGTGGATCCAGAAAATTTTCCTGCAGCCGTCGTATCTGGTTTGTGTCTGGTTTTTTATATCTACGCGTACGTCCTCTGCGGTGACTCCCTGCCCGTGGGGGGTGCTCGTGCCTTCATGATCATCCAGTCCCTGCGTACCGCTGCGGCATACATTTCATGCGATCGCAGCTCGATGCACGCGCTTCGGATTTCCCCCCTCAAGCACGCGCGAGTGGTGGCTGCACCGTGCACCCTAGGGTGCTACTCACCGCGCTGCATATGTTCTAGCCATGCACATGTTCGCTCTCATCCGTCACGGTATCGCGGGTGCTCGGGCATCCATCTTCTGCGATTCGCTATTCGAATTCCATAACCTCAACAGAGAGGGGGGAATGGCGGGAAACATATGTCAATATGGAATTGAATACAAAAACATATCACACGCATGGACGGGAGGAATGCACGAGGATACGAAAGGAGGTGCTCGACGCGGGTTTGTATGTAAAACCTGCTTGATATCCAGAATCCAGTTCATTCAATGCGCTCCGGACCGCGTCTTCAAGTGAATCCGAGCCTCCTTGATATCCTTGATCTCGACTCGGAGGGGAAAAGAGGGTACTCTCATTGTCATTGTCGTTGATATTGAATGGGTGACGCCCAAACGAAGACTAAGTCATGTCATTTCGAGAATCACTGCAAGAGGGACTCGGAGGACTACTTTGTATGTCGAACAACAACAATGACTGTATGAGAACAACAAATCTGAATTTGAGGGTGTCGGATACATGTAGACTGGAGATGGACATGTACAATCATGGCGCACAAATCGACTGAGATTGGTGTTCAGGAAGTTGCTGGTTTGACTTTGACTGCTCGGGTAGTGTGCGTTCAAACGACTGGGCGTCTGTTTCTCCCAACCTTCCGTCTCGAATTTTCTGACCGGCTGGGTACCCACTCACCGACTATCCAACTGATTCCATGTAACCCACTTGATACCTTGACGGTCTCCCAACACCCATCCGCCCGTCCCACTGCACCCAGCAGATCTCACCACCGGAATCACGTCGGAAGTTCCAAGTTCAGATTTTGTATTGCGAAGATGATGATGGGCTGTATATACAAGAGAAGGCTGAGATGATTCTTTGGATTCTATCTATCTATAAACGTTTTTGCGATGTTTCGATAAATAGATAAGTTAGAACGTGTTAGAACACCGCCGATGATGGGTGCCAACGAGGCAGCGGAAACAGCAGTGGGTGGGTTTCGTAAGAAAGTAATCAAGAAGGATAAGGAAGAATTCAAAAGGAGGAGGAAGGAGGTAAGCAAGAAAGGCGAGGTAAACAAGAAAGGCGGAGAAATGAGCAAGGAGGAAGAGAAAGGAAGAAAATCGGAATAAATTAGTAGTGTGTCAGCCCTCGCATTCGCGCTCCGAGTCGAAGTCGAAAGTTCACGAAAAACAGAGATGGAGGAAAGAATGGGATTTCAGTAATGTTACAAAACTAGCTACACGGAGAGGGAACGATTGTAATAAAAAGAAAGAAATTGGGAAAGGAGAAAGAAGTCTGTCCGTGTGTGATTTGAGAAAATAATTGGAGGTTTGGTTGAATGAAGAGGGAAGAATGGGGATTGCATAAAGGATAAAAGAAAAATTGTATGTATGTATGTTTGTCAGGGGGAGATATAACCAAGATGATCGTTGTTGCTATTTGCTTCTTGAGTATTGTTGTTGTTATGTAGTGCGGGAAGATGTGAGGAAGAGCGAAACGGAGGAGAAAAGGAGAAGGAGAAGGAGAAAACCTGCGTCTAAATCCTACAACCGATAAAGAGAGAAATATACAACAGACACGGTAAGAGGAGAGGAGAAAATCATCAGCGAAGAAACAGAGAACACACGGCAGATCACAAATGGTGGTGGTACAGCAGTGAGAGAAGAGGAAAGCAAAAGATAAAAAGAAGTAAATATACGCGAACGAGAGACCCTCGAACGCAGAGGCGGCTTGGACCCTAACGGTCGAGCCATTTTTTTAGTTGGTTGGTGTGTGCGTTGGTGTGGTGTGGATTCGTTCGTTTGTTCGTTTGTGGTCGGAATATTATCGTGAGGGTCGTCAAAGCGTGAGCGATGGCGTTAGTGTTAGTGTTGTCAGTTTGGTGAAGTGTTCCATGTCCAAGTTGTTGATGATGATGTCCATGGGTATGTGAGCGCGGTTGTGATGGCGGGCGCTTGCGTCTGCACCTAAAATCGTAATTAAACGTCAGCTTACCCGAACAGCTAAACAGACAGACAGCTCGCTCGCTCAGAACGCACCTCTCTGCCTTTCTCTCTCTCCCCAACGTTCAACCCCATCTCTCTCCATCTCTCCTACTCCGAGTCACGCTCTCGCTCTCTCTCAACCTCGCGTCACATCCCAGCAAGCATCATCGGACTCTCACTCCTCATCCCATTCAATCCCTCAAACGAACTCCCCATGCCCCCCATGCCCATCATCCTCCAATTCAAACTACTCGTATCCAACCCTCCGTTCGCCACAGATAAAGACGAAGAAGATGAAGGGATAGAAGAGGCACCTCCAGCAGCGACAGCCCCCACAACGCCCGGCGTCCCAGCCGGACTCGTCACAGGGCTCGCACCGGGGCTCGGACTCTGCGCAAAGCACCACTGCTTGAGGAGCGCCGCGTAGCTCGCGCTCGCGTCGGCGCCTACGGGAGCGGGGCTCGTGAGGCGTGGGGCGTGATGTCGATTGCCGTGGTGCGAAGGAGAGGAAGAGGACTTGCGCAGATGCATCTTGTCGATATCCGACCCCGACTCCGACGAGGACCCAGAGCTGGAAGACGAGCTGGAGGAAGACGAGGAAGACATACGCGCCGGCGACGCAGTCCTCATCGGCGGAGGAGGGACAGCGCTGTACGACGGAGGCGGCGACGGCGGAAGGGAAAGTTTAGAATTCGGTTTAGGCGTGACGTCGTTGCTCGCGCTCTTGGGCGGAAGCCAAATGCTGGAATCGACCTTCGGCACCGACGCAGGCATCCCGCCCACCATACCCATCTCGTAGCTCGGTCCTCCCATATCCGCACCAAGCTCCATCCCTCCACTCGATATCGGACTCTGCGCAAGTGGGCTGCGCGGAGGGCTCACCTTCGCGGATGCTGCAGAGGTAGAGGAGGAAGGGACGCCCAGTGAAGGCCCTGCTGAGACAGAGTGACCCATGCTAGGCGCAGCGTAGTTGAGGAGGTTGAGCTTCGTCGGCAGGCTCGCGTGCATCGAGTGCGGACGCCCTGATGCACCACGGCTAGAGAGGTAAGACGAATAGGAGTGCGAGGACGAGAGCGGCTGAGGGCTGGAGTGCGTGCGTGGAGGCGGGGGCGGACGAGCTGGGTGTGCTCCTCCATGCATATGTCCATGCGCCGTGTGAGGATGAGGGTGCGGATGTCCAGGTCCAGCGAAATGGTGGTTGTGTGCACGCCTGCTCGGTGGGAGGACAAGCTTCGGGAGCGCGAGCGTCTCCGTCGACGAGCTGTTCGGAGAGGACGACTTCGATGAGCTCGAAGACGGGGCAGCGGAGGAAGCGGTGGTAGTCTGCCCTAAAGCATGCTGGACCACCTCCGCTGTCGTTGGTGTCCCCTTCAACGTCGGCGGCGCGCTGAACGTGCGCTGCTGATGATTGCCCACCACAGGACTCGTCTTCACGTCCACCTTCTCCGCGACAGCACCCGCCTTCACCTCCATCTTCTCAAACCTCACCCGATAGTTCTGCCCACCATTGTTATCCCACCACTCCCCGGTACCATGCGCCGTATATCGCACTACGAGCTCGAGCGTCTTCTCCGCAAGCTTCCGCTCGAAGTCCTCGAGGTGGATCGCAAAGCTGAATCGGTCCCACGTCAGCGGGGGCGGCGAGTTACTACTCTTCAAAGCTGTCGCCGCGCTCTCGGATTGCGACCTCCCGTGCATCGACCCAGCAGGGCGCGCAGCCAGATCACCTTCCGTCAGATGTGCACTCGGGAACGGCGCAGGCAGACCTGGTAAGCCGCATACATGCTTCCCACCGACCTCGCTCGTGGTGACCCACCCATCGAGTGTAAAGCGCACCGCGACGTCCTTCGCAAAGCACACGTTCTGCACGACTACGCTCCCCCGCAAGACCAGCGGGCGCGTCGCAGGCAGCACGAGCGTCTCGAGGTGCACGTTCGAATAGGCAGGGGGATGCAGTCGTGGGATGGGCGACGAGTTCGCGGCGTTGATTTCGTAAGTCGACGGGATGGGCGGTGATGGGAGAGAGGAGGGGATAGAGGAAGAGGAAGACATAGAGGGAAATGGGAACGCGTTTGGCGCGCTTTGAGGGACGCGCATGAAGGACGGTTGCCCGCTGCTCGAGTCGTACTCGGTCTCAGTCTCCGTCTCCTCTCCCGCGCTGCTCGTGCCCCCACCGCTGTTCACATTGGCAGGTCGCCCGCTCGAATTGAAGACGCGCACGCTCTGGATGTCCTTCTCCGGAAAATGCACGTTCTTCACAATCGGGGAGTGACCTTCAGTGCCGCTGGGCGTGGAAGGCTCGGACTGGGCGCGCGCATGAAAGCGGACACCGCCAACCATGTGCGGGGAGGACTGGGACGATTTGAGCGACGGCTTGAGGGGCTTACCATTGTGGAAGATGACGGGCGTGGAAGGAGTACGAGGGAGTGACGAGGCGTTGGAGTTAGCGGTGGAACCAGACCGAGTCGGCGAGGGCGGCGAAGGAGATGGGAGGGGCGAGCCGCGAGAAGGAAAGGGGAGGGAGGACGTCTGGAGGTCTTTGTCATCGCCTATCGGAGGCTCCTCTATACGAGGAGGCGCATTCGAAGGCAAGTTTTTAGTGTCGACGGTGAGACCGAGGGCGTTCATAGGCGGTTGTGGTGAAGAGGGTGGGGACGGTCTGCGCGCAGATGAGCTGGCGTAGGGCGGCGGTGGGGGATGCTGCATCTCGTCGCTCGAATCGGAGTCCTCATTCTCGAAATGAAAGAGGGTCTTCTTCTCGCCGGCCGTGGTGCTGGGGATCGCCGCCTGTGACGACTGGGAGCGTCTGCGGGGGAGGTTGGGGAGACCTGCGAACGCTCCTGGGCCGCGCTCGTCTGAGAACATGGACGCGGCGGACGTGGAAGAGCGCGCTCGACGGTGTTTTTGGCGTAGCTTGAGAGGAGGGAGGTCGAGGTGGACGGTTTCGGGGGATGGGGGCGACGCGAGAGGCATCGCGTACGGCATATTAGCTGGCTGGCTGCGGGCGAGGGGTGTCTTGTCTCGCTCTGTCGTTCGCTCGCTCTCAAGGAGAGGGGGAGGACGTCGGGGTGGTTGTGAGGGCGAGTTTGAAGGAGGTTGGTTGTTGTGATATATACAAGAAGTGGCGTCTCAGGAAAAATGAGGTGGATCTGATGGCCGCGTAAATAAAAAGCGACAAATTTCGCGAGGATGAGGTGCTCACCGCCGTATGCCCAACTATTAGCGTGAGGTATATGCTCGTCGTCCCGTGTCGATGAGTGTGCAGCGTCGGTCGACGACGACAGGAAAGTGTGAGACGTGGACGCCGGGAGGAGGAGGAGGAAGGGATGGATGTCAGGAGGGAGGAGGGAGGAGGGAAATGGCGGTAAAAAAGGGACGGGGGGGTCGGATTCGGAGGGACGGGACGGGTTATCTAGAGTTGACCGTGGGAAACGTGAATTGAGATTGTACTCCACCGCTGAGAAAACAGAGTTCGATAAGAAGAAAGGGACCCTGTCGGGAGAATCCGAAGAAAAACACATCATATTCAGTCGAGAGATGACGTCGTAAAATAAGAAAGGACCATCTCAACAGTTTGGTTTGTACGTGTACAGTGTACAATGGCGGTACGGTTAGCGGGCATTCGTAAGATTCAGAAGAGAAAGAAGAAAGAGAAGATCTGGAGAGCGGGCTTACAGCAACGGTGATATCACCAATACACGAACAGTCATCCTCCCATCACAAACAAACGTTCTCGACCTCTCGCTCGTTCCTTCCCCCGTATGTCAGACTCCCCGTCCCCTCGCAATTTCTTACCTTCTTGTCACCGACGCGTTATCTTTCCTACGCGAAGCGCACCGCCCTCGTCGCTCCCTTACGCGACCGCACCTCTGTCATCGCGGCGACGGCGCACGTTGTTGGCAGCGTCGGCACCGGCAAATAGTTACGTAACCCTCACCTCCCCGACGCACCCTCGGCATCGCACCCGCTCCCGATCCTCGCCATCAGCCACCGCCGCGGCACAATTCGAACCCTGTCTGGACCCTGTTGAGATAAGATAGCCGCCCTGATGTTGAGATGTCTAGACTCTCGCTCGTTTATTTGCTTCTTGACGACCCTTCTTTCTTGAAGTTCTCTCCTCGGCGCCTCCTTCTGTGCGGCGTGCGACCGATGTCTTCTCATGCATCCGTCTCTCTTCAGTCTCTCAGTCCATCACTGCGTCTCTGCGTCAAGACACAGAATGTTGTCTCTCTTCTCGTGCCCTTCGGAATCCTTCTCCATCTACCCATCCAGCCATCACAGACCAGCTCCCATCACCGCATCGCACCATGGCGGCCATAGCAATCGACCCACGTTCTCTCCCGTCCACCACGCACCCGCACCGCACCACGCTCTCTCAGTCTGAGATCTCAGTCTCCCAACATCATCACCCCCGTTCGTCCGTCTATTCCTAGCACAGTAGCTGTCTGTGCGTATCTCGTATATCCTCCGGGGTTCCACTCACGACCCACGTCTATCACCCAAATACATCTTCAACACTGCAGGTTCGCTGATCCTCCCTTCCCTTCGAGTCTATTTTCCGCGTCCGTGGGCGATGCGCGCCTCGATCACTCGCGCATGCAATATGATATACTACGATACCGGCTTGCTCTGCCGGGATTTCATCCCAGGTGCGTTTGTACATCCCAACTTCTCTGTCTCATAACTGCTGATATCCCTTGTAAGCCAACCTCTTCTCTCTCCTTATAATCGTCGTCCCTCCGTGTCTCACAGATTGTCAACGTCAACAACTCTAACACTTACACTAACAACCACTGCGATCACCTTCACAAGTAAGCTTGCCTGAAATCCCCATTATTCCGGTCTCCTATAAACGCGGCGGAGTCACGAAATTTACCCCCGTCGACTGTCGATAGCTCGAAGTCGGATGGTACGTTCCGAGTCTACAGTATCAGTAACACTGCTCTCTCAGATCGCTAGCTTACATTCCACAGGAGCGTTATGTCACCGGACTCCCGACCTCGACGGCGACTACGGTACCACTACCAAATTCACTAATGGGAAACTCCTTGCGTATAAAGCTCGAACTTATCACCCTCCGCCATCCATCAAGTGTTGCAGTGAAAATCACCGGAATGTCCGTCCCGAACGAAGCTTAAGCTCAGCCTCAACAAGCCTGAGCGCTTCATTTCTTAGACCTTTTGTCGGGAGGTTCCGTTGGACCGTTCGGTCCCATAAACGAAGGTGTTCCTTAAGACGCTCATGCGCGTCTTGCTGGCGCTCATAGTCTTGCATTTCTTAATCTCGGCCTGTTGACACCCTACTTCCCACCTAACAAAAACTTCGTCTTTGTTAGCGTGCAGCGGCGTCGAAGGGATGACAGGTCGTGATCGGTGACAAAATTAAAGGAATCAAAGCACGCACGATATCTACTCGTACTCGGCGACTTACTTATTGGACCAACTTTCATTGCCAATGTCTTTCGATACTCGGCCGTACGGCCGTCGTCGTACAAGTGAAACGACGATAAACTACCTCCCGACGGTCAGAAGAAGAAATTCAAATCGACCCGAGAAGCGCGTTCGTTTGTGCTGTACTAGTTGCTGTACCCATTGACGACTTGGCTCGACGCGAACATGCGTGACACACACACTCGTGAATCGACGGCCAAGTTACCGACCAACCGACGATCAATCACCCTCGATGGAGCCGCCGCTCAACGACAGTCACCCGCCCTGTCGACCGTCCCAAACATCGAAACAATCACAGTTTACCCGCCAACCGCAGGTGCGATTCGCCTCGAATTGAAGAAAACGAGATAGGATGTTCACCCGGATGATCCCCCATCGTCCACGCACGAGAGGATCGACATTCATTCATATCCATATCCATTCATTCATTTGAACATTCCTCCATACAGACTCGAAACGGGACAGGAAGACGGCCGCGAGCCACCACGACGACGTAGACGTCACCTTCGCGAACCCACCCCAGGTCTTTCGATTGCTGACGTGTGCAGTTGCCCAGTTGCCCAGTTTCAAGTCTACGATCGAGGAAATGCAGATTCCCGTCCGAGTTGTGGAGACTAAACGAAGCTCAGCGGCTGAGCATGCACATGTGTATCTTGACCCGTCCCCACCCCCTCACAATGAATTACAGACAGTAGAGCGCTGGAGGATCACTTATTCGATTCCGAAGGTAGGCTGACTTCCTCTGGATTCGAAACCTTCGACACGGTTTGCGCCGATCTGTGAAGCTCTGCAGCTCTGGGGTGAAGATTCTGGGGTATGTACTGCATCTTGCATCTTGCATCTTGCTGTCTTGTGTGCGGGGTGTATCGAAGCGAACGTGCGCTTCGCAGCATGCATAGGTGGTACAGACGGAGGTTGCCAAGTCCTGAGGTGGTGTAAATGACTATCGTACTTGTAATGACATATTACACATTGGGAAATGAGAAGAGAACAAATATCTCGACCCCAAGCACGAAGATTCTCTCGGAAGTTTTGTGCTCCCCAAAACACATCCTTTGCCCAAGCTCCTCCCTCCAAGCATTCGAACACTCCTCCAAGCCGAATTCACGAAAACGTCACCACCGAGATCACCAAAAACGAAACCGAGATCAAGATCAATAATGCAAGCAAGTAATTGATCGGCGCCACTGCTCCGGCTGCGGCGTGCGCGAGCGCTTCGATCGGAAGCATCGATCCGAGATGCCGGCGCTCCGAAGTACAGCTCGAAAGGGACGGGGAAGACAAAGCGCATGATGGACGACGCTAGGCCTAATGCAGATTTTATGCACTCTGATTTTGATTTCCTTTTGATGATTTTGGAGTTGGACAAGTTGACGGATTGCGGTGTGTTGGACGTGTGGAAGGGAAGGAATTTGGGTGATGATGAACGGGTAAAGAGGGACGGAGCACGGTGGCGTCAAGGATTGATTCGATGATATTTCCGTCGAAAATTCCATTAGTGTGGCATTGGAGTTACAGAAGTACAGATGAGGAGACGGTTGCTTGAGGAATTGTGTCGAATATGATCAATATCAGAAAAGACCTTCAGACGAAAGACACATGATCATCATATCGTTTGCTAACAACACGTTCGAAGGCGCCGGAAGAAATCGGTTGCGTTTGTAATTCTTGAGGTGTCGATGAAGTCCTTGAGGAAGCAAACGCTGGTTATAGGACGTTGCGAAGTGTGGTTGGTCCTGAAGTTCCTCGCTTCATGGACTTGGGCGGTAGTAATTCTTCCTGAATTGTACGGTGAAGATCACTGAAGCAGGATGAATACGTTCGAAGATGACCCTCGTGACATTGAACACTGCGACTCGTCAGCGTACCCAATCTTCTGCGTTCAAGTTGGCAGTCAACTCGTCACGAAAATCGCTTGCAGTTGGCGGGAGAACCCTTCGGAGTCCGGGCGCGGGGAGACCACTGATAGTAATATTAATCTTCGTAAACTTACCATTCGGAACGGTCTTACGTGAAGATGCAAGACTCGTTCTCGGGATCTTCGCCTTATAAACACCTGAAAGCACGCCCGTTAGGCTTTGGAACTCTCAACAATATTAATGAGCTGGCCAGGTCGTATTTATGGCAAGCGCAGAGCATACCTGACGAAGACTGTGGTGCTGATGGCGAGCAGTCGACGCACTCGTGCTTCTCTTGCAACCGCATTACTCCAGACTTGGATGATAGATCAGCAGAGGTTCGACATGATACTGAGTATTTAACGCACAAAATCGCCATAATAGCGCATGGAGAACCACCACATGCAGGTCGCCGATCTTCTGTCTTCGAGCTCGCGATTTACTCGTCATTAGGAGTCCGAAAGTGGGGAAAATACTAGTACTGACAGTACCCTTCGTAAGCTTGTCATCCGGAACCGTCTCTACGATGCGAAGCTGAGAGCCTCGTTCCCGGGATCTTCGCAGTAAGTATTAATACCTGAATGCGCGTTCGTTAGGCTTTCGAACTCCCCGAAAAGTGAGCTGGCGAGGTAGTTCATACGGTAATCGCAGAGCTTACCTGACAAACACTGTAGTTCTGACGACCTATTGATGCCTCAGTGCTTCTGTGCTTCTCTTACGGTAGCTCGAGGCTTGTGTGTGGCATGGGTGATAGATTACCAGAGTCTTCGACGGTGAGGTGGCGCATCGCAGAGGTCGATATTTTCGACCTACATGAGCAGTCAGAGTAGAGAACTCTAAGAAGCCATGACGGTGACGACGACGTCGTCGTCCGCTCCCAATCTATCTTCGTGCACTTCGCCTCCGTTCCGATTCGTACCGAGCTCTTCGTTTTTTGCGATGGTTCGTACTTCGAGCTTCGAAGGCTGACATACACGTCGTTGGCGACGGAGCGGGGAGAGTGCGAGAGAAAAACAGTGAATGACTGGCCCCGAGTCGGGACGCAACGCAACGTATTCGGGTGACTGTATCGTCGTCGAGAGACGCTTGGCTGTTACATCTCTTCGTTGCGTTGTCAGACAGAATCTTCTTGTCCTTCGTAAGGTCTTCGTAAGGTAACTTTCGTCAAGGCGAAGTCGAAGCGGAGAGTTTGTCGAAGCGGATGATGACGGTTCGTGGACAAGCTCGGAACGTGGACACTGCAGGAGGCCTGGACACGCAGCTGTGTTCAACGTCACGGTTATCCACCACGCTACACGCTCTTGTCCAGGCTCGCGCTATAACTGTACCCCAATCTTCGCCAAACTCTTATCGAAATCGTAACACTTTCGTACACAATTGCACAACTTTGGGGTGTGGATGGGACGGCGACTCTGACGGAAGCTTCGAGTTCTCACCAGATGTCTTCTCGTCAATTCTTGACGCAATGGAAGAACCACGATGGACTGGGCCTGGATGATTTTGATTTCGGAGGTGGATGTTGAAGCTTCGTTGAAAGTTCAAGCTCAAGCTCAGGATTGAAGACACGAAGATACGGAAGGTCCGCCGGAGGTGTATAGGAAAAGATTCGACTCGGATGAATTGAACAGTGCGCCGCTCAGTATCTTGCGACTCCGAATCGAATTTGAAATGACCATAATCATATCAACAGAACCCGTTCGACGTCTCAAGCTCAGGTCGTCAACACCAAAACTCTACAGAGATAACGCACCAGCGTGACGCCATTCGAGTCCCCCTCCTCCTTCTCGAACTTCGGAGCGAGGATCGTCAAGAACTTCACCCTTGGTGCAGCGCTATTTCAAATGTGTCACCATCTCCTGATCATGTTCCATGTCAAGGTGAGAACCCAACCATCTCATCCTTCCACGATGGAATCCGAAACTGAATGCACTTTGGATACCGCTTTACAGCGCATTGTGGCAAATTTGAACGTCTGGAGCGACTGTGGATACAATCCGCATGCTCAAGCTGGACAACACCGAACCCCGGATCCCCACATAGGAGATACGTACATTGTATCGAATTCCCTAAAGAACATCTTGAGCTCGAGGTTCGGAACTCGAGGCGCACCGGCTTCAAGTTGATACGATCGGGGACGCGGGGTAGCTGCTCGATGCAGCAAGTCCGATTTCTCTTTATTTCTCGGAGTGATCGGTGCCCCGGACGACTCCTCGTTCTCTCTCCGTTTCTCCACATTGCGGCGTCCAGCGTGGCTTGATCTCTGTTATCTTTCTGCGGGGGACGTTTGAGGGCGTATCCAGCACTCTATTGCTCAGTGGAGTTTTGAATTCGAGACGGGGGTCGGCGACCGTACCGTGTTGAGGTTGTTTTTTATCTGGATTGCCTCGCGAATTCGAAGTGCAAGAGGGAAAGAGAAGATGGAACACCCTCCTCCATCATGATAGGGAACTACGGTCGGAAAACCCCACTCGACGGGAGCTAGCGCTAGTGCTACTCTGATGCGAAGACATCAACAATCAAGAACATATCCACGCCAAAAAAAGAGGGTCAAAACCACGCCCGGATGCAAATATCCAAGCGTCTCGACGGTTTCCTCCGACATCTTATCCTATCAACATGGTGCTAGATGTATCACTTTGTCAGAGCTATCCACATCATCCGGATCGCGAAATAGACGCGTCTCCAAACTCCAAACTTCCAGATGGTTCGACCCACATCGCCACGACCGACGTGCGTTCTCGACGGCTTCGCCCGACAGCTTATCCACCCTACATGGTACGACTTCATAGAGTCCATGGCGCTCGAAGCTCGAAGCACTCACACAATGATCGACGGTCTCCTCTCTATTTCGTGCGCTTGGAGCATCCAGTGCTGCAGTGCCTGGGCACCGAAGCTTCTGTTTCTCGGATTGAGCCTGCCAATCCATCGCATGTGGAATAGGTTCGGACACCCAGACCTTTGGAGTCTTTGCGAAGCCTGAAGTCGGGCGATCTGTGGATCCTCGGATTATCTCGTCGCGCTCAGCTGCACTGCAAAGCACAGATGTCTATATCTTGCATGAAACTCGATCGATCGAGAAGTTGGTGAGCGAGGTCTGTTTCTATTCCAAGCTGCACCCTCGGGAATATTCAAGCTTGTATTTGCCTTGTGCTTGTGCTAAAAATTCGTTGACAGCTTGTCCTCGGTCGATCGCACAGAAATATGGGGGTTGCGAGAGAGCACCCTAGATATGCTGTCACTGGTAATATCTCGAAGACTCCAGAAGGAAGCTCGGCGGTCGGGCGCGCGGTAATAAACAATTTGAAGACGTACCTTACGCATACGCGTCCCGCCCGAATACTCATGCCAACCCAATACCAAGTCTCGCTAGGCGCGGAAGCATGTAGTTTCTGTGCGGAGGCGGAAACGAAACCCGCGGCAAATTTGGCTTGTGAAGTGCAACGTTTTCCCGAGGTTACCCACACGACCGCGCCCTCTCTCGATTTATTGTCGCGGTCAGGCGGGCAGGATCGCCGAGTACAATGTGCGCCTCCCTCCCTTACCCTATGATTTCTCGCATTATGTCGGGCACAGGCTGTAACCGGAACGCATTCAAGTCGAGCTCGAATACACGTCATAAGAAGCATGAACCCACCACTCTCTCTTCCGACCACGGCGAGCTTGGTTGATGAATGATGTCAGTGTTGCCTTTCGTGTCAGGGTTTTCAGGTCGGTGTCGGTGTCGTAGCGTCTTGTGAGAGGGCATGTTGACGTGGAGGAACTCAGGAAGCGCGAAGGGTGATTTAGGCATCCCACATGACTTCGTGGGTTATGATCGTCCCGGTCATTGATGAGTACTGAATGCACTCAATCTATTGAAGATTAAACACGTAAACGTCAAGGGCGTCTATCCTTCCTCCGCACCCGCCCGTGACATCGTCATGCACGGAAATTACAGGCGACTGGTCTCAAGGTCTCAAGTTGGCCACGAGGACCACTACAACGACATAAATATTGCCGAGAACACAAACCTCTCGTCTGGGTGACGATATGTCGGAAGATTCTCTCATCGCGCGCCGCGAGGACAGAAAACATAACATCTTGTCAGATTGTCAAAGTATCAATCTGTCGTCTTTTGTTGCCGATCCTTCCCTCACGGTTTCATTCAGATTTCTGGTCTTGTGATTTCAGAACCCACTCTGCTTGATGCTGCTCACGATCTCGGACAGGAACGCAGTCTTGGTTTCTCCTTTTATTCGACGCAAGAATTTCGTGAAGCCCATGGTTCTGCTGCACTTGCCCGCAGGCCGAGCATCGTCGAACGAGAATACACTTTGCCTGGTGACTTCGCTCTACGTCCCCATCACTCCGCGTGCATCCTCTGGAAGAAAAAGAACGACACGGCCGCAACCTTTTTACAATGCGCGGTGTTCTCTTCGCGGACGCGCTGTTGCTATCCTTCGATTTCGCATCTTCACTCGAACCTGCAAGTATTCCTTCTTGGGATGAAAGTGCGCATCGATGGCGGAGGAGGGCTGGCATCAACATCTATACTGTCTCTCGCCTGCGATCACACTTCTGCCCTTCCTTTGGATCGGAAGATTGCTGTTCACAAAAGTGACTTAGGCGTGTGTATGCGAGGACCGCTGGAAAGCATGGAAGCGCAGACTCGGAGAGGGTCGTCTGTCTAGTGCTACTACTGAATTCGAATTCAACGACGCGCACACAAGGACATCGCGACGACCGCGGCCAAACTACCTCAGGCTTCGCTATATTGCACCGCAGATATGCGTATGCATGTGGCGATAGGAGATATCTCGCCGCGCTTGCTGTACACAGTACAATCAACTCGAAGTTCGGCATTGGAGGGTCTAGTCAATTGCTCTCGCGTTCACATGTCAAAATGCCGGAGGCCAGACGACGAGAAAGACTTCGCGTTTGAATGCGAGGAGCGAGAGGCGTGTATACGAGGTGGGACTTTCAAAGAGGGGGGTCCTACTACAGTATGCGGTTCCTGGAATCAATCAATGCCTGCGCTTCGCGCCTATTCAGCTGTTACTTGAATATGGTCGCCGTGCGTCTCGTGAGACGACACGCATGCCTCGCGCTACTTTCCCTCTAGATCTGTTTCGCTGTCAAAGAGCGCTTTGGAAGCACCCGTTTTGCGTCTAATTGATGCGATGGAATATACTGAAACCCTTGAAGGAGATTTCTTGGTCGCTCTCGCGCCGACCTCGAGCATCGGCATCTCCAGAAGACGACCGCTGTCTCGCAAACCTACAAGAACTCGAAGATTCTATTCAATCCTCAGGCTTCGCCGCCTTTATTTCTCCGCTCGAACTCAGGCTCGAACTCGTCATTAGGATCTCGACATCTACGCAGAGACTTTCCCTGCTATTACATGTACTAGAACGTGGAACTTTACTTCGATATCAGTGTGAGTTTACCCCGGGCCTTTCCCTGTCTCTTATGCTGATGATTCAGTTCGAAAGATTCGCACCAGCATCGCACCAGGTCCCTCTAGAAACTTGGTTGCTACAGACTTATTATTGTTACTGGCTTGTAACAAATACAAAGGCTCAATACTCGGCAAGAATACCCCACAGATTGTCCCCGAGGATGGGATAGCACGACACACGAATAATTCGGTGAACAGCTTTCGACGTACTATCAGGTTTTATGACATTCCAGTATGAAGACAGCCGCCGAACCTCGCCGCCTTCCCATGTCAATTTTCATTAATTTAAAAAATGGATGTTGCCATTGCGCAGCAGCGATCAATAATGTGTCCCCCCTTTTCTCCTCGCTGTCTCTCTCTTCACGACTACGACGACCACGTTCACCGTTCGTACTACTCACATTTTGATAATGGTTCAATCCCCCAACAACTTCCATTATACGACGTTCGCGATGTCTGGCGTGGACGTCGACGGCCTACGATGCAGGGAGCCCTTGAACTTCATTAACATCCGGGATGCATTCAAGTTGGTTTACGATTCACGACGGCAAAAGGACCATTTGGCTTCGACGTAGCTGTCATGTACGTACTACTGTGAATTATTCAAACATTGCTATAGGCATTCCTTTCCAGTAACGTCACGAATGGTTACTGATTGATATACGGGTCAGATATCGCTGAAAGTTCAATGCTGGCGAACTCCGAACTCTTCCCTTCATTGCAGTGGTATCATATCGTTCCAGCCTCTCGTCAGGAAGAAGCCGTTACCTTGCACTCATCGGTACGCTACCTCGTTAAGTCTCCTCCACTTCATTTGCATTCCTCATCCATCGCATATATCGAATTTGAAATTCTGTATTCACTTTAGGGAGATCCCCGACAACAAACTATACGACTGTACTCGAACAGTCAACCACATGCTCGACAAGCACCTCCCCGCATTCCTCTCAATCATTCCTCTCCAACCTTCTTGCATTCCCTCAACCTCCGCCAACCCCAGATCCCATCGTCGTCCTAAGAAAAGTGAAACTCTTTAAGGACCGAAAAATGACGCTCAAGAAGCGCTCGTAATAAGGAAGAAAATTTAACGTATGTCCAATAACCGCAAAGCTTAACATGTATGAATGATTTAAGTCCATGCAACAGTCCAAAATATCCACGATCCAATAAACAAAGAAATCCAGAAAAACAAAGCGAATTAAGAAACGAAGGGTCGGTCGGTCGGTCGAAAGGAGGCAGAGTAAGTTTCCTCAAAGGACGAGGCGTCCATACACTCCAATCATTCCGAATATAGTGCCAGCAAGGCCGACGACGACAGCTGGGATAACGCCTTGTGGTAGGGCGGGCACATCACCGTTGAACGCGATGAAGCTCTGCGTCGCGGCGGATTGATTGTAGAATGCGTCGCCCGTTCCGCCACCGGTCAAGTTTGCGCCATTTGGCTGAAGAGATTCAAAGTAAGTCACCTAGTCATTGAATCGTCGTAAAGAAGATACTTACTCCGATTGGCCGGGACTCGTCGGTAAACTGGCAGTCCGACGAGGTGCAGAGACATTGGTTGCCAAGAGGATCCCAGAACGCTGTCGAGCAGTTTGCAGGAACTACGCGCAGAATGAGCTCTTATTCAGAGCTTTAAAATCACAGAGAAAACTTACGCCTGAATCGTGTCTGATGACTTGCAGCCGTCGTTTGCGGTGGGTTGGGCTCGTCGGGCGTTGGTGTCGTCTGGGGGCATCCATACTGGTATAAAGAAAACGTTCCGTATCAATTCTAAAATTCTTTGGCGAGCTAACGAAGGGTAGCTTACGCAAGTGAAGAAGGGGAAGTCAGCGAAGTCGCAATGGTCGAGAAGACCGGCTTCGTTCCCGGGCATCCCGTTACAGATCTTCGCATCCACCTGAGGCGTACTGCACTTCAGTGGCTCGAAATCATTAAGCTGCGAAACGGGAACGGGGTTCTGGACCCAGGCGAGAAGCTGTTCGTTCGAGACAATCCACACTAAAGGTCCGTCAGTACATGGAAGTGCTCGTTCTGATGTGTCAAATTGACGAACCATCTTGCTGTTCTTGTGCCCAGTCCAAGAACGCGTTGATCATGTTTATCGTCGATGTAGGGGCGGGTACACCAGGATAATCGGTCTAATTAACGAGTTCAGCGGGAGGAAGAACTCTAAGAGAATCAAAAGAGTACTCACTGCAACATGGATAGGATGCGTGTAAAGACCGATAGGTTGACGATTTCCGGTATCTATGGTCAGGATGGTAAGCAATTTCAGAATCATTGTCTCTGAGGAAGCTGGCTCACAGTGCACAGTGAAAGTATTCTGCATGTACGCCAGTGTAGCATCTGAAGAATGGAGGTCAGTATCATCCGGTCAGTATGCTAATCCTTCCTCACTATCGTCAGGTTTGGAACCTCCATTGGGGTTATCGCTAGCGAAAATACCGATCAATAAAGCTCGTATGTATGATTGTTGCAATGATTTCGCTTACAGCCAGGGGTCCATCAGATGCGGTCCATTAATCCCTAACTCGTCGAAGAATGCGTACATTGGGATCTCCCAGAATCCAGGAAGCTTCGGTTCGCCGTTGCATACTCCTGGAGATGCCAGACAGTTATTCGCCATCCCGTAGTCGAGCGTGTATGGCCAGTACGCGTCCGTTCCCGTCTCATTCGCTGGGATTGACGCGGCGGAACTGGAGTCGTACGAAAAGCCGGCTTCGTTGAGGAGCTTCAAAGTGTCACCGGAGAAGTCAAGGTAGGGGGCACGGAAACCCGAGATATCTGAAAGTGGAATGCCTGCGAGAGCGTTCAGAGCAATGAGGTTCCCATTGATCTCGTCCGCAGGGGGTGTTCCGACATGGGTCATGCTAATAAGTCATTCCAGCTTCTAGTTAGCTATGACAAGTGGCATGGACGTTTGGAAGAAAACGCACGTGTGGTCCGCGATCTCATTTCCAGCGACATACCAGTCGGTGACGAGGGTGTAATTGGTGTAGTTGAGGGAGGTGAAGTATGTCATCTTTGGCGTGCAACCATTTGGATTTACCCTTTGGGCGAGGAATTGGTTGACGGCGTTGATAGTGTAGGACTGCACGGCGTCGTCGGCGGTGAACACGACGAACATCGGCACTTCCGACTGAAAATCGGATGGACATGAAAATGTTAGATGTTTGAAAAATAAAAAGTGCGTTCCCACTCACGGGGTTCAGGCCGCCTGGAGGACTTGTGCTTGCGCAATTGCAGTCCGGAAGCTTGCAAACGCTTGGGTCGCAAGTATAATTCCCCCCTCCTGGTGTCGTCGTTGGCCCGGAAATGCTCCCATCCTGCGCGACGACAAATTTGAGCGCCGGGAGTAAAGTGGACGCGAGTGCAAGTATCTGCAGCGAAAACGAGAGCAACATGGTTTTTGCTCCAACCGTTCAACAAACGGGAAAGTGGTGAATGAATGAATGAGGGTGAGGCTGACGGTTGGGAACAAGCCCAAGTAAATAAGGAGTGAAACAAACGAAGGATCGTCGAACGAGAGGAAGGGGAGGAGCGCTCAAGAGCAGCTGATCGCTCCGGTGGCAAGAAGGAAGAGAAAGAACTTGCCAGCGCTGCCGACGACGGCAACCATCTATCCCGGACATCCCTTTCGGGGTCAAGTTGCAAAATCTCTTTTACGTCCGCCTCTTCTTCAGCGTAAAGTGACGCGTTCGACGCGTCAAACGCGTGTTGTAGAAGGCGTATTCTGTCGATCAACGAAGCTTTTTGACTTTGGCTTTGCATGCAGCATGGTGGACGTACAGTGGCAGGTGAAATGCCCTGCACAATGCATGCCGTCAAAATTCGTTCCGGTTCCGTTCTGTTCTCGCATTTTAGGCTTTCTTCGCCTTTTTGGGCCAAAAATAGTCCCGAAGGCGAAATTCAAAAGAATTAGATAATATTTGAGCGCGTGGCGTTTCGGGGAAAGCCGAGGCACCCTGACCTGGCACGCTTCGTTGGACGAGCTGAGACGGTTTGAACCAACTCGACGCGCTCCTCGTCGACGTTCCGAGTCGTCTCCATCGTCGTGGATAACCATGGACGCCCAATTCAAGCGCAAGGTATGTGGCTCTCGACGATGTCTCCGTGCTAGTGCTGATCGACGTGCAGGTCATGGCGAAAGTCGAGTTGGGAAAACCTCGAGCGCAGGTGACTTTGACGAGACCTGTTTCGCCTCTCAAGGCACCGTCGATAGCGTCGTCAGTATCCGCCTCGCCAGCAGCAAGTCCAACAGCTATTCGACCCCGAGCGCAAATTAGTGGAAGCGCGAAGACGAACACGGCGCGAAAGCCTGCCTCGCAACCAGCAGTAGCGAACAGGCCAGCGAGAAGCGGAGCTCTTACTCCTCGATCGCAGTCTCCTACAAAGCAACTGGAAGCAGTTAAGGTCACAGTAAACGGAAGACTGTCTCCTGCTCTATCGACTGTTTCAAGACTACGCTCGAAGACGAACCCCTCGTCGGTGACGGGGTCGGCATCGTCATTGCCGCCAACACCTCGCCTTCCCAATATGCCGACCGCATCGACTTCAAATTCAGCTACACCAATACCCGCCACAACCTCGGACCCCATCCTCTCTTCAACACCAATCCGCATTCGCCATGCCAGCATATCCTCCATGTCTGAAATCATGGCTTCGTCCCCACAGAACCGTCTCCTCTCGCCGCCATCCTCGTCCCTGTCTACCACACATGATTCCGACACGCCATCGGCGTCGCCCATGCGCATCAAGGCGAAGGTCACAAGCATCGTCAAGGCCAAGCCCTCCACACCCGTCACGCCGTCATTCTCTCCTGCTTCGCCCCCACAGCAGCAGCAACTGCCTTCGCCTACTCCTTCGATCAACTCGTCCCCCAATATCCCTGCTACTCGTCGCATCGGACGCACTTCCTCTGTCTCATCTCTTTCCGCTTTCAATCCTATCTATCCAATCAGCGTCTCACATCCCTCAGGCAATCCGCATCGCTTTTCGACTCAGCGCGCTGCATCTCCCTTTCGCCGTCAACCGCTTCCGTTCTCTTCACCCGTCAATTCTCCCGACAAGGAAAATACGAATCCTGACCCAGCGTCGATACCGCTACCACCCCTATCACCTCCAAGCTCAACACTATCATTCTCGTCGCATTCCTCAACGTCTCGGTCTTCGTTATCTTCAACTAGTCACACTACCGCTCCGACTTTCCAAATAAGCGTTGATGGGCTGAATACGTCTCCTACGCTCAAGAACGGATGGTTGGATGATGCTGTCAGAGGGCGAGCGAACTCCGTTGCTTCTTTCGATCCGTCGTACGAACGAAGAAGTAATAACGGGGATGCCGTCATGGAAGAGGAACGGAAGCAAAAGGCGGAAGCGAAGTCAAATAGGAAGGTACGTGTCGGCGTTTAATACCTAGGTACAGCGTTCTAACGAATTGACTATTCTTGAAGATCGCCGACCTAGAGATCACGAACTCCTCCCTCCTCGCAATCAACGCGTCGTTGGAGGCGAGCAAGCACAAACAGGCGAAGGAAATACGCGAGCTCCGAAAGAAGCTTCGCGAAACGCGCCTCGTCCTCCCACCGAAAGTGTACCGCGAAATGCGCGACAACCACGGGTCGGATAGCTTCTACGCAGACGAACGGATCGACGATGACGAAGATGATGACGAGGAGGAAGGGGAGAGCGACAATGAGGCGGAAGACGAAGCGCACTTGGGTGCGGATGATGCAACATACATGCGTGTGCGGGCGTTGATAAGTGGTCTTCTGGAGTCGGGACGGCAAGCCCTGGAGTCGAAACCGGAGGACTTCGAACCCGCCGCCAAAGGCTCAAAGGTGACGAGGGTGCTTCACGAAGTCGAAGCACGGACATGGAGGGCAGAAGCTTACGATATGAGCAGTGATGCTCTCATGAACAAAGACGACGCAGAAAGCTCCGATCTTTCTTCAGACGAAGATGACATCGTCTTCGACACGCAGGGGAACGGTAGCTCGCGGTCAGAAGACGAGGTTGAAGAGATGGTTGGGAGCAGTTTCAAATGATCGACTACTTCACGTTCCCTTCATGACTTCCCTCTTATTGCTGTCGTCCCTCTGAACTCTGTCTTTTACACATTCGATCTTGCTCTGCATCCAATCAACAAATATCAAGCACAATAGAGCATACCCTTCCTTTGTAATTTTATTGCTGCATATGTTGTCCTTCATCCCCCGTCACGAAATTGTTACGATCCACTTATCCAAACTGTGCTCCATTCTTATACATTATAAACTGATATACAATCTCTTGTACAGTGTCATTCACCCGGAGGAATTTCTATTCGTTTCGTAAAAAAAGACTAGAGACTCGTTTACCCATCTATATTGCTCAATCGCTTCTTGCTGCCCTCTTTGCAAGCTTAGAGTGAAAAGTTAGAAAAAATGGATGTGTGAAGAAGTCTATAACTTACCACTGCAGCCAAATCCAATTGTCCTACGGCACCACCGCTGGGCTTTACTCCTCCGCCTGGACGAGCAGGCATGTTCGGAGCGCCCGACTGCGGCTTCGCAACTGGCACCGCTGGCTTTCCAGGTATCTTAGGCGCCCCTGGCTTCGCTCCGACAGGCGGCGGCTTTGGTTTGCTTCCGACAGCAGGCGGGGGTGGCTTGCTCGCCAAGGAACTTCCTGGACGCGACCCGGCAGGGCTGCTATCTCCTGATCCACCATTCGCAGCAGGATTCTTCTTCCAAGGCGCAGCGGATCCGTTCGCTGCTGGTATGCCAGGGAAGACGGAGACAGGCTTTGCCGACGCGTTGGCGGTGATGGACTTGAGAGCGGCAGCACTGGGCGTCGGCTTACCCGCCCCTGGCGTTGTCGACGAAGCACCGATGGGAGGTGCTGGTGGGCGGCGGCCTGCTGGTGGTGGAGGGGGCGGAGCAGGAGCAGCCTTCGGTTTCGGGGGAACAAGCTCCAAGTAGTTGCTCGGAGCCCAGCCTTCTACGCCTCCCTTCTTCACCATCCACCAGCCGTTATCATCCTTTTCGACTAACTCAACCTCGTCGTCTTTCTTCAACGACATCTCGCCTTCCTGGCCCTCGAAGGCAAACTTAGCACGGTACATTTCCACATCGGGCTCTGGAGGAGGTGGGGGTGGCGCGACGTTTCTACTTGGGGGCGGAGGCGGAGCACGAGGGACGCCGGAAGAAGATGCTACGGGAGCAGATACCGTGCTAGCGACCATTGCAGGTGCAGTAGCAGGCTTTCCACCAGGGAGAGCCTGTACAGCAGGGCGAAGCTTAGATACAGCTTTCGGTTTGCTCTTCAGACAAATTATCAGTATATGCGGAACAATGAACGAGTAATAGCACGAACGTCTGAAGGTCCACCTTTCCGTAATAATTTGCCTGAAGTAATAGGTCTGACGACGCCGGGTTTGCGCTTCGCGGCAGGACGAGAAAGGCTGCTCGGTGGTTCTCCAGATGGAACATGAATTTGATGGCTCTTGTAGACGTCGTTTCTCGGAATCGTCTCGTCCTTCACGGCCGTGATCTGCGCTTGCTTCTCCTTCTTCTTCGTGTAAGTAATTCTGAAGGAAATGTGAGTTGTGAATAATACAGACGAGACCAATACATACGTAGGACCGATCAGTACACTAATGCTTGCGGATGTCAACTGCAAGAGGTGCGTTGCAAGCTCCGTCTTGAACACACAACTGAAAACGGGATCTCCCTCCTCGGTTGCGCCGCAATTCAAAGCCTATCCAACGAAAATGAGGAGAACTCGATGATCTCAGGATACCTGTACTTACGACCCAGTCATCCCGTAAATTTGTCATCGATATGCTCTTTATTGTGACAAGATTGATCTTCCTTTCTAACATCATAACGTTGCGACCGTCCTTAGCATTGACGACGATGATATGGGCCGCTTTGTTTGTCTAAAAGAAATCGTTGCACATCACATTGTTTGCGAATGAAGAACGACTCACGAGCACAAGGAAGCGAGGCATGGGCTTCGATGAGCGGCCCAATTTCGACACCAGTATTTGGATCCTGCTGCTGAAAGACACCTTCTCAGCTGGAAAAGGAATGTTAATGTGCGTCATTGACACAGTCATGATTAGCTCACAGCCTATTCCGCAAACCTGGCGGAGTTCCTGTCCCAATGCGCTGTCGCCATCGACATCCAAGTAATCGCCCATGAATCGACGGTAACTGAGCAAACTAAAGCGTCTTCTTTCTTTTCGCCCCGCCAAGATCTGGTGCCCATAGTCGCGGACCTTGGCATACTCGAGGGACTCCTTGTTGTTCTTCCAGAACCTTTGGATGCGTTTTGCGCATTCGTTCCTGTATCGAATGTAGTTTCGCCAAGCACGTTGAATTCGTCCAGCCATATTGTGCCAGTAACGGTCTCGCATCGTTTCTAATGCAAAGAGCTGGATAGGGATCGACATCAGGTATATATACAATTGAGTGTCTCGAAGCGCATACTGTTTCTGGACTTTTAATGAAGGCCTTTGTCACACCCATTTGCCATTCTTCTTTGGCGATCCCTGTGTCGAGGAGGATTCGCTCGCATCCGGACTTCGAGTCACCTTGCCATGTATAATCGCCAGCATAGGACGTAGCTGGAGATAACAAGTAAAATCGCTCTACGATCTTTTCGAAGGTGTTCCTGTACGCGAAACCGGCACGTCGAACTCGAATGTTCTCTTGTAAACCCAGATATTTGATCTGGTGAAGGACCGCCTTTACGTCAAACTCTGTAGAGCTTCGGTTTTGATTTGGCTTGATGGTTCGTATATATGATGGTTGTGCACGCATCAGATTCTCTACGAGTGCGCCAGCTGATTGCTAGACGAGGACAGATAAGTTGGATTTGAAGTGTAATGTAATTGTCACCCACTTTTATTCTGTCTCCAGCTGTGGGAGGCCTCTTTTTACTGTTGGGATCAGGCCGATCTGGGAACAGTTTCTGCAAAAATTGGTTCCCGCTGCTACCTATGAGGTCCAACAGGTCCTTGACTAGTGCGTCTTTGTTCTTGTCCGTCATTCCCGAAATGTTGTACATGACATCTCCAGCATAATGCTTGACAAGGAATTGGGAACCACGATTATCGAAATGAGCGTTGGAAGAGAGAGCGGAAAGCCTTTGTACGAAACTGTTGTCCGCCGCAGTGGGATCCGCGTGTGCAGTGGCACAGGCGTCGTTGAGTGCTGCAAAGATGCCTGGTGGTCGTTTCTCTTCAATGAGATCACAGACGACTTTATTGTTGAAATACTGAATCGGCGTCCACTTGATCTGCTCTCGGACATATTCTTCTTGCTCCGTCTTGAGAGTCAGCTCAATGAATATTTGCTGCAACTTCTCGTTAACGTAATTGATGCAAAGTTGTTCGAACGAGTTGTCCTAAGGATGAATGATGAGTCTGAATTGTCAACGTTGTTTGGCTACCATTCTCTACCTCGAAGATTTCGAACCCGAAAATATCCTGTATAACAAACGGATATTAATTTGCACATGAGAGACACTACGATCACGCTTACAAGAATGCCGATCAGCTGCGCTGTCGCTCCTCGAGGCTTCATAGATACGTTAATTCGCGAGACGATCCATTCGAAGAGATTATTATAGATAGCCTTCGAGAGTGCATCTCTCCCTGAGCTTGCTTGTGCCGGATTAAGCGGTACATCGTATACCGATCCTCGTCGACCACCTCTTTGAGTTTCTACGACCTTCGATGTTAAGACTTTTTCTAACATAGCATGGTCTGTCTCCATGAGGTATGCAATGAATTCGGTGACGCTTGAATCAGCTATTTGAGAATTCCCGTCATCCTTCTCCTCAAATTGCACATTTCCAAGCCAAAGAATTATCGCGAGCATGCGGAATATCTCCGATTGCTCTTGGTCACTTAGCCCGATCACTTGCATGGCTCGCTGAAGGCACCGAAATTTCAATCGAAACAAGAGTTCTTACAAGAGCATCGACTCACAATTGTCTCGCCGTAATCTTTAGTATCGTCGATATCCGACACGTCAAGACACTTGCTTGCGCTTGTATATGCGTAAGATTCCGGTCCCTGTATGCCGAATGCCTCTAAAATCATCGTGTAAATGCATGTTTGTCGGAGGAATCGATATACAGACCGCGTTGTTCGTCAGTTGCGGCCTTCGTGAACTGGTAAAATATGTGGAAGTCGCGTTCGTTTTGGATTTGGCCTACAACCCTCCCTTTCTCAAGGAGATAGTTGGTGATCTGGGCTCCGATCGGCTCTCCTTTATCATTAAACATAATCTCAAGGTATTTGCCCTACGCAAACTCGCGGTCAGCTTGTTCATGCGTTCAAGACAGAAGGACGCACATGTCGACTTGAGTTGTTATTGCGCAGGGTTTTGGCACATCCAAAGCTCTCGAGAAGCGGATTAGTCGCTAGAACCATGTCCTTGATTTGTTGGATACTGCTATCTTGGCCACCTGATACCGCAGCAATGTATTGCATGATTCGTTTCGCGGCTTCTGTCTTTCCAGCACCAGACTCGCCAGAGATGATAACACACTGATTCTCATGGTAGGCGTTCATGTTGTAATATGCGGTTTCCGCGATACTGTAGACGTGCGGGGGAACTTCGAGCCTGTTCTTGCCCTTGTAACTTTGGAGGACATTGTCCGTGTAGATCCCCAAATCTGCGGCCACCAGGTTCAATTCACAAATTATAGATGCTGAGCATATAGGACACACCTTTGAATGGATTGACCGAGATCAACACGCCTCCGATGTAGGTGTAAATGTCCCCTCCCTTCCACCTCTTCTCTAAGTTCTCGTTGACACTCTCATTCGTGATCTTGGTCAATAGAGTCATGTCCGACACGCCAACTTGCTTCTTCTTGAATCCTTCTTTCCAGTCGGCCTATGCATTGTTATACGGGAGAAAAATTTGTTTGTGAAATAGCAACTGACCTTAGCGACCTTCGTACCACCCCCGCCTTTCTTCGCCGTAGTGGCAACCTTCTTGCCCGCCTTCTTCGATATCGCCTACAATTGCATCGAACATCAAACATCTTGAGAAACATAGAGACGTAAAGCGCATACCATGACTCCGTGTCTGGGTGAACTGAGCAGAGGATGAGTGCTATGTTCACAATACTGCGGGCGTGCACTGGCGTGCGCGCGTGTTGCAGAGCAGCTTCCACACGTCACGATCACGATCCGATGCGGACTCAATTCATCGCTCACATATTTCTCCAGTTTCGAACGCACAAAATTTATTCGAATGGTAGAGTTACAGCTACTTTCACGTTCGAGCTGACGGGTTGAAATCCAATTCTTTTTCATCCGTATGTTGTACACTTCCAATCCCATGAATGAAATTTACATGATCTTGACGCCCGCATCCATTAACCACTTGAGAGCCTCAGCAGCTGGTTGCAGGATAGCGCCGGTCCAAGTACCGCTATTCGCGCCCTTGAGTATCTTCGTCAGAGCTGGAACCAACTGCTGTTTCTCTGCAGCCTCTCCGATTTTCCGTCGCAATGACTCGTCGGACGAGTTGACGAAGATATTTCTCGTGCAAACAACGCCTCGATGGACAAGCCCAGCTGCTTGTTGCGCAGGCTGATCAGAATCGCCATCTGGGTCGATAAGTTGTCGTAAAACAGGGAAGACGCGATGATTTTCGAATTCAAGGATTACAAGGAATTGACAAGCGATCGGCGAACCCGAGAGCACCGCCAAAGCTCCAGACGCTGCCAACCGTGTAGGCTCGTCCTCGACATCCGAAAGAGCCACGAGGATATGCAATCGCGACTTTGATTGGTTGACACTGTTCTTCGTATCTCCATCGCCCTCCCCGGAGAAGTGATTGAACACCAACTCACTGCCCGACACCAAATTACAGATTAACTCCGTGGCTGCTCTGCGAACAAGGACATTATCGTCGAGTAGCATGAACTCGACCTTCGCGAGCAGGCCTTTGGCTTCTGCGACGCGACTCGCTAACTCCGGTGAGGTCGAGGCCAAGTTCGTCAGAGCCATGATTGATTCGAAGCGTTGAAGCAACTTGGACGAAGGGTGAAGGAGCAAAGACGACAACGGGCTGATAGCATCGAACGACGCTGCTTCGCTCGGTCCAAAAACTTGCATCGGGGAAGATGTAATAGCCAGCTTTGCCAGGGCCTGGATAGATGTGAGGTCGGTGTATTCCGCTTCAGTGCGCGAATTCTCCGACGATGGCTTTGTATGTGAGGCGCGGATAATGGTCATCAACGCCTTTGCGCCTCCCGACTGAAGAATTCTTCCCCTGTTGTCCTTATTCTCCACGACGCTCAACAACGCCTGCCCGACAGTCATAAGTATAGACGGGCTGTCTGTCACTTTGGTGACAGAAACGAGCAGATCCACGGCTCCCAAATTGACCAAACGCCGGCATCGTTCTCGAACATGATCGTCGTCATTCAGCTTTTCGTCCGTCTCCTGAGATATGCTGGCGGAATCGGATTGTCCTTTCGGTTGAGCCATTTTCTTCAATTTTACGATCTGGGCTTCCTCGTCACTGAGCTTCGGCCTGTACGCGCATAGATTGGCGATTATGGAACATAGCCCATAAGGTACGGTACCAGGGATATCAAGGTCGACGAGAGACGATTTGGAACGAAACTGAGAGTGGAAAGAAATGAGTTTCTTCAAGATTTGGGAGTCCTTTGATAGCTTATCCTTGAAGACGGGGATTGTAGAAAAATACGCCAGGCCCTCAATCGCATCAGACAGTCCCTTCAAATCCACAGATCCTTCGATGACAGTTGTCCGCATCGCGAAATATAGATCGTTCTCTCTCCTGTTGTCGACATTCATGCCCGAGGCAGAGGGAATATCCTCGAGTCCCGAAGCATCCTGGGGTGCACGGGATATCTTCAACAATGCCAACGCCGCCATCCCCTTCAACTTCTCATCACTCTTTCCCTTGAATGCGGACTCTAACCAAGGCACGCAACGCGGTGAGAGTGCAGTCAAGCAAGACTTGTGTCCACATGCCAGCGAAAGAACCTGCGCAACAAGTTGCGCAATGACCGAGGACGATTCGAAAAGGTCCAAAGCATCCATCATTGAATCCTCAAATCCTTCACGGGTGAAAAGTGTCGAGGCCGCGTTCCTATCCACCGTGAACATAGCTGCGGTAAATGATAGCGCCTCTACGAGCGCGCTTTCCTCCACGTCCGCCAAGCGTCGATCGAGTGCGGGGAGGAAGGACTGTAGAAACGAACCCGAGCTCGAGTCGTCTGTCGATCCATTCGAAGAGCTGCTCTCTCGGAGTGCAGATAGTGCTAAGTATGCCTTTGAGTGGACAGAAGACGGATTCGATGGTGTAAACAGAGTGATGAGAGTGTCTATTTCCTCCTGCGACAACTCCTTCGCGGGTTTGCTGGTAACCTTTCGAAGGATCGCATCGACTGTTTCATCAGAACCCATTGAGGAATACGTCTGGGATAATTTGAGGATGTTCTACTAGTTCATAAAGGTGCATGGAGAGTGTGATGCATGTGATGTGGAACGCTGCACGACGACCATGACTGGCACAGACAAGAGATTCAATTCGCCACGATCTCCCGCATCGCACCGTTCAGTACATGCATAACGTTGTACAACTACTCGTATTTTATGTAAAGCTCTAAGCGTATTTTAAGTGTGCCGAGGAAACCCGAAGCTCGAAAAATCGTGATATAAATTTGCACATCCTCGAAAACACCATGCTATTCCGCCTTCGTTTCACCAGCAGGAGGTTCCGAGCTCCCTTCCATCTTCGCATCTTCATCATTATCAACTTTTGGTTTTTTATTCTTTTGCTTGACTGCAAGTACGGAGTTGGCGGATGGATCGTCAAATCTAAGACAGCGTCAGACAGAAAGGAAATCGATCCCCAGTTTCTACTTACACTTTTATCGCATGTAAGATGTAGCCTCCCGAGCCAGTAACCATCATCAGAGGATGCGTTCGACCAGGCAGAACCTAACGCAAAAATGTGTATACAAGGAGGAAATCATACAAACCCTGCACGCACCTGATATCGTCGTAACCACCCTTCCGTTATACTTGGTCCAAGATATTGAGGGTCTGCCCGAAGCTTTGCTTGTACATCGGAGAGGACCTTGTGAGGAGGTTGAGCATCTCCACCATCGATTTTACGGGTTGAAAGCGCAAACTGACCTCAATACTGGGACTGTGGATTACAATGGACCCAGAGCCTGATAAATATGGTGCTAATCGCTCTAATATCGAGTATGGCTCGTAATCGCTAGCGATAATTAAACTTTCAAAGATAGTTTTAGATTCGAGAGCGTCATAAAGTGCTCCACAACGCACCTGTCAAATTCACCGGCAAATAACTCTTCTCTTGTTGCAGCTAATGTCCCTTGGATATTTTTACGCTTGTTCAATCTCTGTTTCTGCCTTTCAGACCGTATAATGCCATCCTGCGGCTCTGTCGGAGGAACAACTGAAGATAGAGAAGAGATGCTTAGAAACTCGGTGAATCATAAGTCGAGCGCAAACGTACTTGGAACATAATCTTCCTCCGCCGTTGCCCAGTTTAATGAAGCCAAGGTCGAATTGATCATATCTTCGTCGAAATTCATATGTACGAGGATTGGATACGCAGGCGGAGAATCAACGTCGCATATGGTCAGCAATCTCCCATGCCCTGGTCATTATGTTTAGAAGCGGTACCCTAGTTCAAGACCGAGAAGCTCACCATCCATTCTAGCAAGTATACTCGAAGCAATGAGCCCCGAGGCATCGTCCACAGCAAGATATTTTCCTCCAGGCCGAATATTTGCCAGATTCATCATCTGAGCCAAGGTATCACTTCGGATGTCGTGTATACGACCCTTGTCTTTATTGAACCAGTATTCGCAGACGTTGAAGACTGTGGGTTCAATTGTGGAGAATTTCTTGGCATATCTGCAACACTTGGTCATTAGCACTGCAGAGCTACAGCCGAATTCCATAACCTACTTCGCCTCCTTCCTTTTCTTGTACTTTTCCTTGCTGTATTCTGTTTTCAAGGCGAAGTTTGTATGACTCTCAATCTGCTGTTTTATTATTTCCTGCAAGAAAGTGTCAGCAACGCTCTGCAGAGACGTGGTCGGGAAATCAGACCGACGCAGGAACACCAGATGACTTTAGGGCTTCGATCTCTGCAGTAGATAGTGGCTGAACGATAAGACCGTCATCGATGAGTTCATTCGTGGCTTCCGTTTCCTCTACAAGTTTGTATTCTCTGTAAGCCGTATGTTTCGAAGCTGTCAGAAGCTAAAATTTGCGCACCTAATTCATCCATCGCTTTAGGAGGCAGAGCCTTCAGCTTCTTATCCACAACTTCATATGTGAGACCGTACGGTTGACCGACAAGCTCACTCGAGTTGAATGACCCGTACTTTCCAAAAGATATCGTTCTATCGTATGTTCAATGTTGCAGACGACCAGGTTTAGCAAATTGCAACTTACGCGTTTCCTGTGATCTTCATGCTCTTGAGCTCGCCGCTGGGAAGTCTGAACAACACATTATGCCCATCCTGTATGCGCGATTGTCCTTTTGAGCTGCTGCCTGACGCCTCGCCGTTGTTTGCTTCCATCTCGTGAATTTATGCTGGAGGTTTCTTTCAAGAGGAATTTGACTGGACATCGGCATCAATATATTCGCACGTGGCACACTGACGATGGTTAGCGCGGCAAAGGGCGTTCGCGCAAGCTCTCCCAGTAACCACCACATACCCCGCTCTTCACGTCGTCACGAATTTTCAGGAAATAGCCAGCCATGGATGAAGAATACGACGTACTTCCCCCCATTTGCTTGCTACTTCATTTAGGTTCTAACGATCGTCGAATGTAGGTCATCGTCTTGGGCACCGGCCTCACAGAATGCATGTTGTCTGGTCTTCTCTCTGTCGAAGGCAAGAAGGTCTTGCACATGGATAGAAATGACTACTATGGCGGAGACAGTGCCAGTCTTGATCTGACACAGGTGAGCAAGCTGCGAACATCTTCTGCATCTATATCTCACAACCGATCGTTTCGCAGTTGTACAAGAAGTTCAGGACGGACCAGGTCGTCCCGAAAGAGTTAGGACGCGAAAAGGACTACGCGATCGATCTCATCCCCAAGTTCATCATCGCTTCCGGAGAAATGACCAATATTCTTGTACATACGGATGTGACGCGCTATCTTGAGTTCAAGCAGATCGCAGGCAGCTTCGTTTATCGTGACGGCAAGATCTCGAAAGTACCGAGCACTGAAATGGAGGCCGTGAAGAGCCCTCTCATGGGTTTATTCGAGAAGCGGAGAGCTAAGAAGTTCTTTGAATTCCTTCAGAATTGGCGTGACAATGACCCAGCGACCCATCAAGGCATGTGCTTATGCTCTTCCTCAAGCTCTGTACACTTACTCACATCGCGTTTACAGGTGTCAACTTGGACAAGGACTCTATGAAGAGCGTGTATGAGAAGTTCGGACTGGAACCTGGAACACAGGACTTCATCGGTCACGCCATGGCTCTTTACCTTGACGATGAGTGCGTGTGTATCTGATATAAGCAGGCTATATGCACTGATGTTCGCCATCAACAGCTATATTAACAAGCCCGCCCGACCAACATACGATCGCATTATCCTCTATACCTCTTCCATGGCTCGCTACGGGAAGTCACCATACATTTACCCACTCTACGGACTCGGCGAACTGCCTCAAGCATTTGCCCGCTTGAGTGCAATTTACGGTGGAACATACATGCTGGACAAGTCGATCGACGAGATTGTCCTGGACAGCGACGGGAAGTTCGTCGGTGTCAGGAGTGGCGAAGAAACCGTCAAGGCGAAGCAAGTTATCGGTGACCCAAGCTACTTCGGTGCGGGCAAGGAGTCGGAGGGCGGAAAGGTTCGAGTGATGGAGGAACGCAAAGTCGTTCGCGCCATCTGCTTCCTGAAGCACCCAATTCCGCAAACGAACGACAGTGATAGCGTTCAAATCATCATTCCTCAGAACCAAGTCGGCCGCAAGAACGGTAGGTCGATACGACATCGCAAAAGATCATTTCCTGACGTGCTTTAGACATTTACATTGCTATGGTGTCGTCGACTCACAACGTTTGCGCGAAGGACATCTACGTCGCGATCGTCAGTACGATTGTGGAGACAGACAAGCCTGAGCTCGAAATCAGGCCTGGTCTTGAACTGCTTGGTCCCATCTACGAGAAGTGAGTGATATTCCCCAACGACTAATTACAAGGCTGATCCGACATCCTTTAGATTTGTTTCCGTCTCTACACTTTACACGCCGACTGCGGATGGCAAAGCAGACAACATCTTCATCACCAAATCGTACGACGCGACTTCGCACTTCGAGACTGTTACCGAGGACGTGCACGACGTCTGGAAGCGCGTCACCGGAAGCGATCTCGTGTTGAAGAAGCGAGATCTCGAGGTAGAGCAGTAGACAGCATCTTTCATTGGACACGATCATCATTTTCTCATTCACGTCACGACGCATACTTCAATGTACATTACTGGCTTCGTGAGGGGTAGGAGGCAGCAGCAGCAGATACAACAAAGAAATATTGATTGAATACATCATTACGAGCATGAAAGACATTTGGAAGCCAAATGCAAGGCTTCTCATCACAACTGTGGTACAGGGATGGTATCGCAAGGTACACAAGATACGCAAGAAATGCTGCTGCGTATGTTTTACAACATCGACTAATACGACTAAGGAGTACACCACTTTACAAGTATTGGTACAACAGCAAATACTATAATGTTACAACAATCCAGCGATACACCAAAATAGGGAGGAAGATAACAAGAGGACGGAGCAGGAAATGCAGGTATATATCTCGCGATGATAAGTAAGCGGGAATGGGAAAATCGAAGTGGAAGTGTCATGAAATGCATTCATGGGTTGTACCCAACGAATACTCGTAATGTCCGACACGGTTGTCGTAATTCTTCTTCGGATACATGTAATTGTGCCTCGAGGAGACTTTGATAGAGACGATCTTCGTCGTTGAGTTCTGCTTTGCCTAAGAAGCCCGGGGTCGGAAGCTTCCAAGCGGAAGACTGAGTAGCGAGGAGAGACTGCCAGATTGCAGCTCGGGTTTGCATGTCACTATAGATTGATGAGTTGACAAAATAAAGTGAATTGAATATCATTTACGTACCCTTTGTAGCGCTCCAGTAATGTATCGAACCGATGACGCGCATGAGGCGAATCGAAGTCATCGTCGTCCCACCCAAGGTCTTTCAGTTCTTTCTCGTGATTTCGTATCCGATCGTTCAGTACTTCCCACATGCTTTCTTCGCAGGCGAGCACGAAGTTGTACGAGCGGTGAAGTTGGAGGGCCAGCATGAATTGTGATGATTGTGAAAGTGACGCAAGAGGTAATAATTGGGCGGCCTCTCCTTTAGTAGATCCATCGCGAGATGTGTAATAAGGTAGAACGAGCGGTGCACTCTTTGGTTGTTTTTCGTGGCATGAAGCTTCATCGTCAGATGTCGGAGGAGTACGTTGCTGCATTGCGTTATCGTCGGTTTCGCCGTCGAACGAGATATTTGAAAACTGAGATGTTGTGGAACATGTAGACTCTTTGCGTGGACCGCGGATGGCTGGTGCACGAGGTAAATCGGGTTGGGATGCGTCTGAGAATCGTCGGGATGTCGCAATATTAAATGTCGGTACGGGTGGAAGAGGGGGCATCGGGAAATTAATCACGGGCGAGCAAAGCACTTGTCTGAAATATGTCGAAAAATAACTCGGTAAGATGGCTAAAAATACGAGGCAATTTAGAACGATGCGGCTCAAATTAGTGGGGGCAACGTACCGGTTGGGGCAAGGTTGATAAATCGTGTTTCGTACACGGATTGATATAGCGACTCCAGTAGGGCATGATCATGATATGTTTCCTCAGGTGGTGGAGTTTCAGGCGGGGAAAGAGGTATAGGATCCGTCATACGCAAAGATTCCTCTGGAAACTGTATTGACGGCTTCTTTCGTTCTCGAGCCCTTAGAGCGCGAGTGTACCAACCAGGTAGTGTGGGGAAACGTATGTCTGCGGAAAACTCTAAATGAAGTTCAGGATCCTATAACTGTAGTCAGACGCACCATCCTCAATCATTTCAATAGAGCCTCCAGGTCGTAATACTCGCGAGATTTCCTAGATGATCTAAGTGAATGGCCTTCTGATACATAAGATTAAAGCTTACCTCAAACAAATAGTCCCACTAAAATTTGTCAGTCAACTTCGGAGACAGAAATGAACTTCGAAACGTACCTTGCTCTCGGGGACGGCACGGGCTATCGAGCGGATATGTACGTGATCGAATTCATCGTCTTCGAATGGAAGCTTTGTAGTTAAACTAACAGAAGTTAATGAAAGAAGTCCCGATAGTATAGCTGCTTTACTCACAAATTGCCGCGAACCCATCGTACTCTCTTTGCCTGCGCTGAATCAAGGATGGAATTGGGCGGTTGTATGTTGACGAGGTCGAACCCAACCTACGAAGAGTCAGTAAGAGACATGACGAGAGACTCTGACTGCATCGCAGCAACACCCCGCTTGAGGTACGTCATGGCAACTCGACAAATCCCCGCCGCTCGCCTGGTCGCTCTCTTACACCACCCGTATGCGAGCCGTCGCCAAGAACGATACCCAACCAATAGCTGCCAAACGACAACGAAAGTACTCACGAATTCGCATTCCGGCCATTCCTTCATAGCATCGAGAATCCAAGTGCCAGTCTGCGAGAGAGAGACGCGCATATGCATGAGGCCACCGTCCGAAGTCCACAGTCTCTCGCACTCACCCCGCACCCAAGATCCAAACAGGTTTCAGGAGGGTCATCTTCAAAGTCGACGAAGCTGACCGAATTTCGGACTTGCGTGAGGAAGACATGATCGATAATGTCACTAAATTCGAGGAGGCAATTGGGCGTCAGGGACGAAGCGCGCTGGTCAAGCGACCCCGCCGCTTCACGGTTAAAAGGTAAATATTCTTGAGCACGTACAGATCGACGGCAGTTCTGTCGTAGCTGAGCGGGTACGGCGCCTTCTCCTTGTCGAAAGTGTGGTGACGTCTCCCGTTCCTCTTTGTGGTGAGCTGCGCCTGCTTGATGAGGACGGAGCGGCGCTTCGAGTCGGCCGCGTCCTCGATCTTGAGCTGAGCGAGCTGTTTCGCCATTGACGGCGGCGGCGGCGACAGCGACAACGACGACGACGGTCGGGGGTGGTCGTCGAGGGGTAAGGGATTCAAAATGACGGTACCCGGCCGGTGGACGACATTGTGTGTGATAAAAGCAGCTCATGAGAACAAGTCCGTCTCAGCCACGAGGCGAGCCAAAACGAGATGAGATTGTCCCGACTTCGCTCATCTCTTTGATGTCGGAGAATCTCAGAGTTAGTTCAAGAACACATATGGAGGTCAAGATCATCAGGGCATCAGAAATTTTCATTTCAGCGGTAGATGGGATGGACGACGTCCTGAACGAATTTGATCTCCTTTGCGGAAGAGCCACCTAATGCTCAGATCGCGCCTCGGCAACCCGCGTTCAGCTTCGTCCATCGTGCAAATGATCCGTCAAAGATCTCGAAACTCGAAAATAATTTTGCAAATTTTTGGTGGGACAGCGAACAGCCTGAAGAAAAAAGTGCTAGAAAAAGGCGTTCATGTCAAATTCCGGAACAGAAACATCTTGCTTCGCGGTCTTCAACAGACTTCCGATCCCACCTGCCTTTCGCACAGGTACCTCCACATCGGTCTCCTTTTTCTCGCTCGCCGAAGGTGATGCTGGCTGCACATTTTTGGGTTCAGGGGATGCCGCTCGTGTCGATGGGTCTGAAGGCACCTCCATGTCAATCACTATCGTCGCAGAACGGCGCCTGAAATGCGAAGGCGGCAGTGGTCTCCTAGGAAATACGGGGCTCCCAGGTAGAGGCGCAACGATATCAGCTTGTTCGGACGAACTGGCGCTGACGGTGGATGTTGGTCTATCAAACGACCACGACCTGACGATGTCAACAGCGAGTGCATGACAACCTTGAAAGGTTTCAGCACCATTTGCAATGCGCGAAAAAATAACACTCACCCATTCGACAAAAGACACGGGCTGTTTGCAGAACGAAATTGAATTCGGTCCTCCCCGAGATCTCGCTTGTACCTTTAGCAGTCTGTAGCGTTTTAGCCTTCAGCTGGGCGAAAAACAATGCCAAACTCGGATCGTCGTAATTGGGATCACCGATCTCGGTTATCCTTGCACTGAGTGTATCCGCGACGTCTTGAAGAGGAGACTGTGCGCGCTAGTTTCAAAAGGGTACAAAGATGTTCTCAAGCACGTCACTCACAACGAGGATCCGAACCGCTAGATCTCTGCGTTTCATGTTCCAGAACGCCCAACTTGCGAGCCAACGGTTGCCCTTCTTAAATGCCAAAGGGACTACCACATTGGAGAGGATGTCGGTCAAAATCGGCTTCTCGTCGCCTTGTTCAAGGATACGAGCTAGTGCAATCGCAAGCTGGAAATCGTCAAGATATTTGATGCATATATTGACCGCATCCTTCAGACCTCCGCCGAGGAGGAAGAACGCAGCAGCGTACTCTATATGCGCGATTAAACAGATGCACACGCATGCCAATCGATGAAACGTACCAAATCGTTGTTTACCTAGAAGAGCATATGCGTTCTTGAGCGCCGCCGTTCGCCACCGTTCAATGCTGAAATCATTTGAAAGGAATTTAAGCATAGCGTTTTGCTCCTTGTGCCAAGCTGCCTGCTTCCAAAGCCCGTGCACGAGTCGAACTTTGCCTAGAGCGAAGTAAAACAACGAACAAGCGGTCGGATCTCTTGCGTCTCCGGCCATGTACTGATGTCGAGCTATAATCTCAAGTTGCGATTTCTTGACAAAGGAGTGAGTCAATGCGTATAAACAAACAGAAATTTGAACGCCGATACACACCATAGTTTCAACTGAGTTGAGCCATAAGAATACTCCCATAGCTTTGGCGTCATTCCATACCATCTTCCCGCCACAGGCGGTTGTTGAAGCGGCTAACAGTATTTCCTGACTCTCACTATGAAACGCCCATATCATGTCACGGAATCGTAATCTCTCTCGCCCGAGATTTACTGGCTGGGAGACAGACTTCATAGACGCAAACGACGGAGTGACAGCTCTTGGGCTCGCCGCCCTGGCATTGAGAATGTAGAATGACCTCAGTGAGATGAGGTAGCGTAGGCCATTGTCGTCAAGAGCTCGGCGCTGTTCGTCAGCCTGAAACGAAACGGATATTGTCAATAAGTAAATTAAAGTTCGAGTGACGTAAAGTGTACCTCCAGGAAAGCTTGTATCAATCCCGTCAGATGCGCCTTTTCGTTTGGAGATAAATTGTCTAGAGGCACAGATTCCAGGTTCTGGATTACCCTTTCGACCAATTTCGGCGAGAAAGCTTGATCGTCCTCTCTGCGATGGTAAGTTACTTTATGAAGAACTGATAAAATGAAGAAGAGTTCTTACTCGGCATCGACGACAACTGGTCCATCGAAAAGCATGGAGTAGCGCGGCCGTGATTTCGTAGCTGGAACCTAGAAAAACATGAGAAATTTAGGGCAACGATGGGGAATAATACACAAACTTTCGAAGGTGTGGGGGCTGATTCTGCCATCCAGAAATTCTCCACGGGAAGACCTTCCCAATGAAACGAACGACCCTCCTCAGCATGTACCACCGCTGCTTGAAGATCACGATCGAGATTGATGATGATCGTCTTCACTAACTCAGTCTTTCCTGCCGGATCTATAAGCCGGAGCTCTCAACTGAATCGAAGCAGATACAAACCCCAAAGAAGACATTGTAATATCATTTGAGGATGATAGTCAGGAAGAGGGCCATTGAGCCTCGCAACTTCCTCAAATAACCCAGCCTGGCCTGCAGCGGTTCCACGTATTCGTCGATGCTTATGACCATATTGCAGTATATGGTGTCCAGCGCCGATGAGTAACGTACCACCGGAGAGCCATATCGAATCGCTAATTCCATGGGGAAGCATACTGTAGATGATATGAGTCTTACAATAAAAGCAATGATCTTCGACAATTGACGTACTGTCCGATCTCTATTCGACCTAGGACACCCCATGCGGGTTCCTCGTCAAAATAGGTCATTCTCTGCTGGCACAGAAGTAGAACATGACGAGAAAAGCCAACAGCAAGGATAGACTGTGAGTCTGGTGTCGATGACCAATCCAGATCGCTGACACTTTCATCGCTGTTGGAACTCTTATAAGCACCTGTCTGGCATGGTAAGTGAGGAATTATTAAGCCCACCGGAAGACAGTATTGTATTCGAGACCGGAAGCAAATTCAGACTCTTTCGAATCCCAAATCGTCAACTCTTCGCCGGATCTACCAGGCCCGACTATAAATACGTCAGCGTGACGTAAAATGTTTTAAAAGCACAACTCACCAAGAGCTGTTTTCTTTGCTGAGCTACATCGAGCCATCCGAATTTGGCGTCCGCTAGTATTCACTTTCCCAGTACACACCCATGTGTCATGTTTGTCTTCATCATAGGTCCAGAAAGCGAGTTCCCCAGAGCCGTTTCTTGTTTGAAGGACATCGTGGGCCTTGGCCGCTTCGTCTGAAGGACGAGAGAAACTCCATGCCATGGGGTCCACAGGGATGATCAAGGAGAGCTCCCCATCCAAAGGAATTGTCGTTGAATTTAATAATGTGAGTTCAGGTGTTCCTTCGTCGATGTTCGAAATTCGTATTCGAAGGATTAGTGAGTCCTTCGTAATTCCGATGATAGTTGTGTGGTTTTCTGACGACGGTAGAGAGAATAGGGAGGAGAGCGGCGGGGCGTGGAGAGATAACGCTGGTTGGGAGGGGAAGAGAGTGATACTCGATGACGCTTCGGAATACAAAAGGACTCGATGTCCGCCATCGAGAACAACTACAAGATCTGCACTGGGCCAGCTCCCAACCTTCGTAAGAATATGTTTCCCGGAAGAAAGGTTCCAAGTCTCGACGCAGTCAGTCCGTAGAACCGCCAGTCCTCGGCCATCCGGAGTTCGGATAAATTGTCGAATTCGCCTACTTTCTGTCTCTGAAACCGACGGTCGTTGTGAGAGTAAACGCATCCCTTCCTTTCTTCCGTCAAAAAAGGTCAGGGGATCCATCCTATATGCTCGTAGAGGCGGTGAGGTGATAGTAATCAGATTCTTCGCCCCATGCGTTCGCAGAATGTGGAGATGCGAGGGATCAGAGCTTAGCAATGACGGTGGCGAATGTAACAGGCTAAATTGCCTTAATAACGTTGGAGGTCTTCGATCGACATTCTACTTCACGTTAGTTCTCGACTAATGAAATAAACGCTTAACTTACCGCGACTGCTCTTACGACCACCGATCCATCATTGAGAACTCGAGCAAAGCAGTCCCATCCACCATCATGCATCTCTTTTATCCTGCGAAGCTGGGTATCTTCAATCGAGGAAGACGCGTGACTCTCCAAAATTGCAGAGAATACGCCTTCAAGAGTATCGTCATGAAGCCAAAAAATATTCGACGTGCTGTTTTTCTGATGGTCGTCGGGAGCGCCAGGCATCAAAGAGTAGTGATCAAGAGTCGCGTGCAGCTGTAGAAAATGAGGCGTGTCTAAAACTGGCAGGAAGATTCGAAGCGTCGAATCTATCGTGATAGTGAACAGAACGAGATCATCTCTTGAGTCTTTAGTCAGCGCTAATAATGTGTGTCCATAGAAGGAACGTACCTGCTGGATTTGCTTGAGAATCTCCAGATGAAATCTTTCACAGGTCGAGGGTGTTTGATCGCCTGGATTTGCCGTCCAGAGGGTGTCGAATACAATCTAACGATGTTACCACTCTTGAATGGTTTAATGTAATGACAAATGGAGTGAGATAAGATATCTAACCTTTGCGACTGCAGCTAAGTACACGAGCGAAGGAGAAAACCGGACCACGGAATACGCAGGTGCACTGGAGCAAGCTATTAATCCGAATAGCCTTCTGAAGTCCTATCAAACGTACGGAATGACCCATTTTCTAGTCCACGTCGGAAGATCATCTTCGAGTGAAAGGTTGTACACGGAAAGACTGTCAGGGGTGCTGACAGCGAGAAGGCCTTTCCACTTTGTGAGCAACTGAGCTCTTGCGAATAAGCGTAGAACACACCAGATTTACAATCCATTGCGGTGACTTCATGACCTCCCAACATGGACAGCGAAGAATGAACACGCCATGTATCTCGCTGGGTGCCTGAGAGAGACCAGAAGGCTATTTGGGACCCGGAGGAAGCTGCTATCTGAAATACTTCAACTGCATGCTTTCGTTAGAGACTTTGAATACATACCAGCTTCATCCCGGGTTCGATGGATATTCGTCGAACATGTTGGTGGGATTCTCTAGTCCCCGGAAAGACCTCCCAGAACGCGAGAGCACGGCAGAATTCGAGAGTTTCAGCATCCAAGAGGACAACACAGTCGGCGAATGCATAGACCTTGGGCACGAATTCTGTCAATGAATAAATCTTGAAGTCAGAATGCCAGAGAACGCACCAGAAGGATCTCCTTGGGTAAAGTCAGGATATGCACGTCTGCAGACGGCCCTCCAACAAAGGAGTCGACGAGGTCCAGCATGGTCGCCGTCTGCGAGCTGCTCGCACTTCGTCACCGTCGTCGGCGACGCGTGGATCGGAGCAACGCGACTTGGGTCCATTTCTCCGGGAATCATTAATTGTCTCGTGGACGAAAGTCCATGGACCAATACAAGTAGTGCGTCACCTTTCACTGCGGCACGTTGTATTTGTGCTTCCGCCCTCTTTTGAAGCGTGCAGCATCCGTGGTCCCCTCAACTCTCCTTGTCTTTGACCACCATGCTCTGGTCAAGCTTTCTGCCTCTTTCTATCCTTATTTCTCTTCCATTCGCTTCTACTTCACAGATTCCTTTCAATGGCTCCTCGACATCTCGGTTCAGGACGATCATAGACGTGCTCAACGAGGACCCAGACTACACGTCTCTTCTGAAGCTCTTACAACGCGCGCGCCTCATTCCGACTATAAACAGACTGAATGGGAGCACGTTATTCGCGCCGACGAACGATGCCATTGACCGACATTCGTTTTGGAGTCTAGCTGCTGATGACTCCCGTCTCGATGTCTGGACGAAAGACAACACCCACCAGAGACTTCGGCAGGAGCTCCTTTACCACCTCTTGAATTATACGATGGACCCAATAACTAGTGAGGACAACCCAGAGACACATAAGACTCTCCTCTTTCCCCGGAAGGCATATGAACCTCCCTCCAATGAACCACCTCCAAATCCCCCATGGCTTCCTGAACCTGGAGGAACTCTGGGTGGGGAGCCGCAGCGACTGCGAGTCGCATCCTTAGACGGTGACATTAGAGTCGGAGTCAATGCGTATGGTCAAGGCGGCACCAAGGTAGTTCCAATGAAGACCAATAATACGGCGGACAGCGGTGTGGTTTTTGGAATACGTGATGTTCTAGATGTTCCTCCTGACCTTGGTACGTTAATCGCTTCCTGAAACGCGACTTTCATTTAATTTCATCTTACGCTTATTCTTAGCAACGGTCGTCTCTCAGCAATCATCCTTGTCATATTTTTCAAGGATCGCCACTCCAGACATACTCCAAAGACTGAATGACACAGCAGGCCTGACAGTCTTCTTACCTGTAGACGCGGCTTGGGACGTTCTCCAACCTATCGAACGCAAATATTTAGAGAGCGAGTTCTCCACGGACGACCTTACGAAGATATTGGAGATGCACGCCGTAGTTTCCGAAGGGGTTCACTGGTCAGAGGAGTTTGAGCCCGCAGTAAACCGTATGTACCTCGTCACACGTTCGCAGCAATACTCCTCATTGACCATACGGCAGTCACCACTATTTCAGGAACTACGCTTGAGATTGTGCGGTCTCCAGAATCGCACAAGACCATCGTTTCTACGTCCGAACTCATAGACCACGATATTTACGCCTCAAACGGAGTCCTGCACACCGTCAATTCGTTACTTATCCCTCCAGGCGCGCTTCAGATCACACCAGAGAAGCACCTCCTTACTCTCAATTGTACTTCATTCGTCTCACTCCTTCACTCGGTGGATTTGACGTCGCTTATAAATTCGACGGACACGCCATATACTATTTTAGCCCCAAGAGATGACGTCCTGGAGCTATTTGGAGGTGATGGCTTACCAGAGCGAGGTAGTGGTCCTCTGAGAAAGGCTTTGAGCTATCACTTTCTTCCAGGGAAATGGTACCCCGAGAAGTTAGAAGATGGAATGTTGGTGCAGACCTCTCTCAAAGAGAAAGGGTTAAATGATGGAAACCAGGTTATCGATGTTTCAGTCTCGGGCGAAGACGGCAAACATCCAAAGGAGCGAAGCATCTCGTTTGGAGGTGCTTCGGTGATGGGTGAAGTTTGTGAGTCAATCAAAATCTTCGCGGTTTGTTATCTTTAAACGAAAATAATATTTTCAGACGACCTGAACCACACCATTATCTACCTCATCTCGCGACCGCTCATTCCCCCTTCCGATCCCCTGGAGACGTCGCTACCTGACCTTGACTTCGCTACGTTCAACGCAGCTGTTTCTTCCTCACCGACTTTTGCCCGCATTTTACGAGCACGGCACGAAGCAACATTTCTTATTCCCATAAGTGATGGTTTCAAACGACTCGGACAACTCGTCAGCAAACACCTACTTTCGGCGACATCAAAGGCCGATCTGGAGAACGTCATTCTGCACCATGTCATTGACGGAGTAGAATACGCAAGCGCATTACATGGTGATTCTCAGAAGACATATGCGACGCTCGAGGAATCTGATATACGGGTGGAGAGATTTAGCAATGGGTCTATCACCGTTCAGGCGAGCGGCGGTTGGGAGGGCATGGAGGCGAAATTGACGCTGCGAAATATGCTCACGAATACGGGTGTCCTGCACGAGTTGTCGGACGTGCTTCTCCCTCGATCGCTGAATCTCACCATTGGCAAGCTCGTGAGGGCCGCAGAGGGTAGTACGATGGCTACTGTCCTGATGCGTGCTGGAATGGGATGGTTACTCAACGGGACTGCTCCACCAGAGGACTCCGAATGGGCAGGCAAAGGTCTCAAGGGTGCTGGTTGGACATTGCTGTGTCCTACAGATAGCGCGTTCAAGGGATTCAACCTGACGCGATTGTACGCGGACCCCGACCGCCTCAAGGCAATTGTCGAGCAGCACCTCATCCCCACAGCTCGGAAGCAAGCATCCTTCCTCGCGACGCTCGACCCTCTCCACACCAACAAGCCGATCATGATGGACGACTCCGCGACCTACACAACGCTCCAGTCGAAGAACTCCGCATACGGCGACGTCGTCTTCCGACAATCAGATCCTGACGACGAGCTGGGCGGCGCGGGCTACCTCGTCGGGATCAAGGACGCGCGGGGCACAGACGGCAGGAAGGACTGGGCGCGGGTGCTCGCTTGGGGCCGGACGACGAACTTCAAGGGCATTGGCGGTGTCATCCAGATCGACCAGGTGCTCGCGCCGTACGAGCCCTCGTGGTGGATGGCATACGGCGCGCCGATTGGTGTGGGCGCGCTTGGTGTTGTGATGATCTGTTTATTCTTCCTGGGCGTACGGGCATTCTGGAGAAGAGACACGACGGAGGCGACATACGAGCCCGTCGGGGGCTTCACTAATGAAGACAACGACAGCGAATGATGTACAATACTGAGCAGGGTATAAGTAATATGTAGAATATGAAATTTAACACTATAAAGATTTGAACAACTACATCTCGATAGGCATCGCGAGGCATTACAGCATTGCAGAGTGCAGTAATCTGCGTAACTTGCGCAAGCATGTGCCACTGGATGAACTACGTGTTGGTGTCAGAATTGTATTTTCTGCAGAACTGGATACACTCATGAGATTCAGGTGTCTTCCAAAGAAAGGAAACGGTGCATACCAATGGACATCGGACAGGCGGTTTTTTCCAAACGGGATTGGAGTCTCCGAGGAACGCCACTGCTACTTCATGATATCCATGATTGTTGTAGAATTCTGTATTGGTCGGGTTGCTCGACCACAGGTACGTTGAACGCCTTTCGTTGTCGGCCTTACAGAGACGGAGAAATACTAGTAATCGTAGAATATCAAAGCAACATTTAGATGACCACTTACCTGTCGAGAAACGTAGTCCACGAGGGCACCACAGTAGCCTTGCCGTCGAACGCTTGGATGAGTCGCCAAAGAATCGAGAAGGATCATACTATCTTTGCCATCTTCTCCGAAAGATTCTCTTAGGAGGCAGCCTTTCAAAATCTTATATTCTTGTGCTCTCTGATCGCAGTAATATCTATGTCAGCGGTCACACTGACACACGCCGGGATGAAAGGATAGTCTCACCCTAATCTGTTCCTTCGAAGGCGCGCAAAGCATCTTCTCTGCTATGCCAAGAAATACGCCCCAAATTTTGTCCGAGAGTCGTTTCGCTCTGCCAGAGTCTCTGATGAAACGCAATTACGATCCAACATCGATCATCTTGAGGACTTCACGCAACTCACAATGAGACGAGTGCAAGGCCGTTGCCAATCGTGTATCCCGTCTTCCGGTGCACCCAGAATGCAAGAACAAACCAGAAAAATATCCTCTCTCTGAGATGTCTAAATGGAAGATGCCATCCAGCCTTTATTTTCATCAATGGAGCTTAATGACTTTCAACTCGCGATGACATACCGGTGTTTCGTGCAAATACGCGTAGAATGTATCGGAGTGTGCAGAGAGTTGTAGCGTCGACGATGCACGCCATACATCACCTTGAAGTTGTTAGACGCAGAAAAATAATGATAATAATCGGAAGAAAGTACGTACTCCATCTGAGAGCTTTCACCATGTGAAGCGGTTCGTGCCGTCGTGCTGGTATTTGAGAGCTATCGCTGTTATCCACAGATTGCATACCATCCTTTTCCAACTCCAGAACACCAGACGACATTGCCTTAAGAGATGTTATGGAGAGTGAGAGAAGAGTTTAGTAGAAAATCATCCGTCGTTGTCGTACTAGTAGTGGTTGGAAGGGTTCGGCGCCGAGGTGACTCGACGAAGGGAGTTCGACATGGGAAAACTCAATGACCTGCCATTGACTGCGATCTCCTTCCCCCAGTATGTAGATCTAGTTTCTTGAAGATACACGTCACAGATGCCATGCAACAGTAGGTCGTAGATAAAAGTTCAACAAGGCCGAAAGGGATCAAAAAGAGCACAAGTTCGGCAGTCGATCACTTGGGACTGCCACGCGATCGATCGGTAAATGCCGTGAGATCTACTTCTGTAACTTCGACGCCATGGGCGTTGCCTTGCTCTTACCCAGCTTGAGCTTCCTCTGTGCTGCTTCAGTGCACGCGCAGAGGTGCCTTCTCTGGTCTTTGCTCGCTAACTGAGTATCTGAAAGGTGTGTATTACCTTGCGATCTAGAATTATGGAATGTGAACCCCATCCGAGTCGTTGAGCAGATGGCGCCCAAGTTCAAGCAGAAGAAATATACCAACAAACCTGAAGAACACTTCATTGTCGTTCTCAACCCTTGGGGCATGCCCAACGTCAATCGCATAGATCGAGATGTTGACGCGTTTGGTGTTTGGCTGCGGTACATGTTCAGTAGTCTCGGTCAACCATCTTGTAATGTGGAAGCCGTGTACATTATGAATACTGTGAGTTATCATCATCAGTCCATTTAAGTCAGAGAGCTGACGCCTCTACTCTTGCTATAGAGGACAGAAGTCATCGTTAGAATGAGCTCGACGACAGATATTGTCCCGGCACTGGGGGAGCACAAATGGTCGAAATTCTTGAAACCATCTTTTCTTGAAGCACCCTCGACCAGGGAAGCGCTTATGGCATGGATTAACGTTCTCTCTGGAAACTTTCTTTTCTATGCTAGGTCCTCGGAGCTGCGAAACGAAAGTGTATCGCATATCTTCGAATACAACTGGGAAAGGAATGGCGACCCTGCAATCCGTAAGTTTATGCTCGCCTTGTGTGACCACCTAAGCTCATCTTTATTATGCTGTTCGTCGACCAGACCAATGGGCAGAGCACTATCCAACCACTGAAGAACCTCCAGAAAGAATGAATTTTCCCGTGCGGAGAGACTATCCTAAGCCTAGCTGGGCGGCTCCTCCTCTCGGACTTGCATCCCTTACGCGCATTCTGCTCCTACCTTTGCCTTCATCTCGAACTAAAACTCCGCCACCAGAGGAAATAAAAGAGGAAGATCAGCCGTTTGAACCTCAAAATCTTGAGGTATGAATCTACATGTATTTGTCTTCAGGCTCGTTTTCACTTGGTTACGTTGAAAGGTCAAAGGAAAGGTGGAACCCCAGGTATTGGATGCAACGGCGGTACGTTTCTCCTCGTACATCCTTGAACTTTTGCTTGGCATAGCTTGATGTACAAAATCAGGAACAAAGTGCAGCTTCATCAAGATTGATGAAGGAAGAGCAAACAGAGGATATAAAGCCTTTTCAAAAACAGGATCCCTATGAAGAAGGTACGTTGTACCAATCAACATTTTATATTTAATTAGTGGATGCGATTCACTTTCCAGAGTCCGCTGCGCAACAGTCACTGTTTTCGGTGAAAGAGGAACCGCAAGAAGCTTGCGGGAATCTCGCTGGTGAGGAACACCCAAAAGCTTATGTCTACAGAGTTGCAAAGGACTAACAACGATGCAGTCAAGAAAGAAGAGAGCGATACTTGCCAAAACCCGGATGACGAACTCCTCCAAATGATTGCACGGCAGCGGCAAGATATGGAGCGAGAACGGGAACAGAGGCAACGATCGCTAGGTGGGCAAAGTTTGAATATCATGCCAGAAAGTCGCATATGCTGATTCGTCTTCTCCAGCACGTCCAGACTCTCCGAATCGGCGTAACTATACTCCAAGCTCAGCCATAATCGTCAAAGAAGAGCCAGGTATCAATCTACCCAGATCGAGAGATCCACGAAAGAGGCCCCAAGCTTCAGACTTCTGTACGTGCTTCGTTCCATTACTCCCAAAAAGTCCCTTCTAAGTTGATATCAGTTGACCCCAACAAGAGGATTAAGAGGGAAACATAGTTTTTGAATGTCAGTCATGAAGAATCGACATTGTAATTGGGCATCATAAACTGTAGAGAATATGGTCATTTGTTCTTGTGTATCATAGTATTTCGTACATTGTTTCATCAGCATATGTAGTGGAGGCGTGATTCGCCTTTTATTTCTTGTATTGTAATGACGATTGCAGGGCAACGTTGTTCTCACCACCGTGCCTACAGTGCATCGCGAATTAGGTCACGCAGATTTGCAATGCGCGGTTCGAATTTGACTTTGAATGGTAGAGGATGAGTGTTCGCAACATCCGTGAATGCGAGTGTGTCGATCGGGGCCGACGGGTCCTGTTTGATGTTGAATGCCCAGAGGAGCATTGCCGTGTTGATGAAAAGTGAACGATTCGCGACGTGCTGTCCTGGGCAGACCCTGATTACAAGCGTCAAAACTGGGAGGCATAGGCTATTGATTACACCCAAACTTACCGACGACCAAAGCCGAAATTATAAAACTTGAGATTCTCGGTAATTGTACCTTGTTCAGTCAACCAACGGCCAGGGTTGAACTTCAAAGGCTCGGGAAAGACGTCGGGATCCCTCGACAATGCCCTGAAGTTGAGTTCAATTTCTTGTAGTATAGAGACGCGGGAGTATGAACTGATTATTCTTACCAGTGATTAGCTATTACGGTGGCACCCTCAGGAATGACATAATGTCCGTAGTGAATGTCCTTCGTCGCTCTGTGAGGGAAGCCGCCGACGCTGACAGGTCGCCAGCGGAATGTCTCCAGGACGAATGCGTTTACTTCCGTGAGCTCGTCCATGTCACTGAATGAAGGGACTATCCGACCGAATTAATATAAATGCAGTCAAATTGGCGCTGACGGTGTACTTACGTCTATCTTTCCCGACAATGAGGTCCAATTGCTCTTGTACCCTGCGCTGAGCTTCGGGGAAGACTGCTGCTGCCATTATGACGATGCTGATGGCAGAGGCCGTCTACAAGGTTCAGTGCGCATATATGTAAGGATGTGCTCGGGACATAAGAATTATTCGACTACTCACAGTATCAGAACCCGCACCGAACATTGAGCCTGCCAAGTACGCAAGCTCATCGTCTGACAGATCGTACTCGTTCTGCCTTTCGAGCAGGTACTTGGCGAAACACGGTTGAGTTGTGTTGTTGGCCTGTTAAATCTCGATAAGATTCAAATTTCGTATCGAGAAAGAAAAAAAAACGGACCATTTGTCGGCGGACAGCGTCTAATTGTGATCGGAACAGCGAGAGTTCTTCCCTGTGATATTGTCGAAGTGTATTGAGATATCCTGGGACGTAACGAAGAATCGGGTACGAGTCCACCAAGTAAGCACCAGGACGAATTGCGCTTCCCAGGCGATTCAAGCATTTGTTGACCTGCTGAACCTCTGGGTCCGAGTACGAAGTGGGCGTGGTCTTTCCGTATGTGATAGACATGATGACGCTCGCGGCGTATCTTTGAATTTATTTAAAATCGCCACATTTAAGACAGAAGATAAGTAGACTTACCGCTTACCCGCGACTTGGTGTTGTTCTGGCTTCTCGAGGATATCTAGCAGAACGTTCCTCGCTGCTTTCTCCTGGATAGGCTCGTACGACTCCACAATTTTAATATTCAATTGAGACTGTAAAGCTCTTCATCGCGAACAAAGCATGTCAGATAGACTCGAAGCCATGGATTTGGTGTAAATGCGTACTTTCGGAGTTTCTGGAATCTCTTTCCTTGGCCAACCAAGAGGATCCGTTTATCTCCTGAGAGAACTTCGCCTATGTCCAAGTATCATCAGCTATCTTCCATTCCGACGCACTCTAAACCACAGTTTCTGTACCTGCTGCAATGCTTACTGGTCTGTCGACTAAACTTGCATTTTCTTTTTCGAGTATATCGACGGCAGCCTGATGGGGTCAAAGTGAGACAAAAATCAAAACCTCGGGACATGACCATCACCTTGTTTTTCCCGATGATTACGAAAAGACTGGATCCTTTCTGTAGTGAGATGACTGGGCCATACTCATTTGTCAATTTCTCGAACACCCTTGCTGGACTGCAAACAGGTTCCCTTTCATCGCTAACCAGGATAGACACTATGGAGACTTACTATTCTTTCGGAATATCATTACCGAACAACCAGTGAGGCGGGGGACCGGGAGGTAGATATTTCTGTCTGTGAAACTTCTGCTTCACTAATTTGACACCGCATAGTCCGGCGGCCAGCGCTATGAAAAGCAGAGCGTAGTTGGAGAGCATCATATGGGAATCCATCATTCGTCAGTCAGGTCCACTGAAAGCCCAAGGGGTCTTATAACATCCACGCCGGCTATTTATTTCTCCTGGGATCTGCGCCAAATCTTAAGCTTTCGAACACGAGTTCGTCAAGTGAGCTTGGAAATTAAAGGTGCTGCTTCACTCTAAGCCGACCAACTAAGATACCTGTATGAAAAATGCGTCGGTATATGACAATTAGTGGTAGATATTACTCATTCCCTGACCTTAATATCCTGTACCATTCGCGATACGTAACCTTTGAGTAGTCCATACACGCGCAGAACTCGATGCTGTTAAGGCGTCAGAATACTCAGAAAGGTTCAGTCAGCGCACACCGTCTGGATGCCGATTGATATGCAATTGGATCCGGCCCATTCCCCGCTCTCGCACTCCATCGACCCCGACTTACAAAATAGTCACCCAATCATGTATCCAGTGAATTTCGCGACTTTCCTTTTGTTATTCACTTCGACTGAAGTAGTGTTCTGAGGAGTTCTCAAGGAGAGTCGATGGACACAAAGAGACTCGGATAGATAGAAGATTGGGATGCTGCGCTCAAACTGAACACTTGCCGGGTTATGCTTCACTAGAAAAATGAAAGATATCAATGACCGAGTCATGCACGCATATATGTCATAATGGATTTGCTTACATGCCACGGTAGGACTTCGATGCGTTCCAACGGCATCGCGACATGTAAAAGTATCATAGTCATTGATAGTTCAGAAGATTCACATTGAATCACAAGGAGCGTGCGCCTGACTCGGGACTATCATGTATCGTATTTGCGTCCGTCAAAACCTTTTGCTTCTGTGGTGTTGAAGCTGCTCTGCTCATAGATTGTCCGAAAGGTGTTTGGTCCTGAGAAGGTGAGTCGAAATGTAGAGCTGGAGTTCGAGTGGAATGAAAGTCGTTGATTGTTTTAGACAACACGTCAAGCTTGCCACAATGATTTAGAGTTACGCGAAATTGAGGATGTAACGAATGAAGGACTGACCCTGCCCATGACCGCATCAATAGCATCTTTCCTACCAGTAAATTTATCCGCGAGCTTTGAGAATTCTGCCGCTTTGGCGGCTTTCGCCTCCTCCTCGAGATTGATAACTTCATCGTCCCCTGTTGTTTCTCGTCTGCGAGGTTTGCGTTCGTTCCCTCCTAACCCTTCCATCTGCGCGTGCATGGTGGCTATCTCGCATTGCAGTTCTTTAATCTGCTTCAGATGCGACCAGATGTCATTCTGATCGCTGTCGCAAGCTTGTGGGGCCATTAGACCCAAGCTCTGACCGGAGAATGCGTCGAGTATAGCTTCCATCGGACGTGTTCGAAGACCAGAGGATGGATCGGGGGAACCGGCCTCAGAGGATGCTTGTGAGTCTGACTTAGACATAGCACCTGCGAGGCGAACAGCTTCAAGACGTTCGTCCATGTCTTTTACTATGGCATCGTGTGCTGTTAATGGTGTGGATGACAAGTTCGACATTGGTTCGGAGAGGATGTTGGCCTTCTCTTTTCTTGTTCCGAGACGCGAAGGTCCTCGAGAAGCTGAAGGTTCAGAGAGAGGCACAGTACCTCCGTCGACAGATGTAGATGTTCGACCTTCTTGGTCTGAATCTCTGTCATTTCTTCGGAAACTAGACATGTTGTCAAAGTTACGTATTGGCCGTCGAGGCAGGAGGAGAACAGGGCCACGCCGAGAGCGCCGTAAGGGGAAGGTGAGTTGCCCTTTTGAGGCGATGGCCACGGACATGCAGTGTTTGACGCCTTCTCTTCAAACGTTCTGGATGGACCAAAAGCTTGAAAACCAGCGAATATTCTTGCGCGTTCGTCGTGTTTTATCTAAACAGATCTGGTATGAATAACAAAATGACTTTGTAGCTGAAGCCAATATGTGTGCCGCTACTGCAAGGAGCCGTGCTGGACAGCCGTTCGACGCCCAAAGTAATTGCATCGTTGCAAGACCTGACGAAATGCCTGGACGACGTCTATTCGTCTAAAATCGACCTCACTCCGAATACACTTGGCTACGTGTTCTTCCCGCTGTCCTCCATCCTGCGTCGGAACGACTCCATGAACATTCCAAACAGAGTTCTGGAGAACATATTCATCGTCCTTGAACGGTTGTTTCGTTGGTGGTGGTGGACCTGTGAAGACGGTGTTTGGGAGCAAGTATTTATCCTTGCAAGCTCGGTCGTTGGCACTGGAGGGGGGAAGGGCAAAGGAAAAGAAAGAGACGACGAAACAAAGGACGCAGCCTCAAGACTGCTGTTATGCCTAGTCCAGGACCGAACGCGCGACGGCATATACAGCCTCTTGACGAAGAGTGACCCTTCATTCCGATCGAAAGCAGAGCCGCGTTTCAAAGCCATACGAAATGTTGCACATGCGCCGAAATTCATCGCCGTTGTCGGGCAAACGTTGAGCTCGCTCTTAGAGACAGCAACCTCCTCGCATTTACCTCTCCAGCTCTCGTCTCTGGAGGTCATTGCAATTCTCGCCTCCGATATCTTGCCAGAGAGGATATTGCCGACTGTTCTTCCCGGGATCGTCAGCACCACAACCCGCATCGCTGTCGGCGAGGCAGCTCAGAACCGACTCATGAACAAGGGCTGGGTGAAGGGCGAACTCGTCGCTGCTGCACTTCGCGTTTTGGAAGTGTCTGTCATTCGAGCAATAGGTGACGCCGCGTGCATTTCTGCTGGTCTTGTGAAGAACGTGACAACGCTGGAGGACCTCAAAGAGCTCGTAACGGAACTTTCAGCGGACGATCAGCCTGTACCAGAGAACTTCAAGCCTTACGAAACGATGCGCAGTCCAAGTTGGCTACGAGCTACGTCTAGCCAGTTGCTGATTGCATTCAATTCAATAACGCCTCTTGTCAAACACCCAAAACCAGTCGCTCTGGTTGCATTGTCCTCTTTATCCAAATCAATATTATCCCAAGCGCATTTATCTCTGCCAAATCTTCGCCCACTTCTCCTGTCCTTCTTGCTTTCTTTGTCGAGTTCGCCTTTCGAAATAGTCCATGAGACCGCAAAACGTGATATCCTGGATCTCGTCAAGCCCGGAGCACAAGCAAGTCACGAAATCGTTAGCTGTTTAATACAGTCAACCACAGAACACCTTTCATCCCTGCCTTACTTATTGCTGTTGCGAGACGATTTGAAGCTCGAACATGTCTCTCGGCAGGTAGGAGCAGTGTGCAATCTGGGTACGGATTCTGGTGGTGGTTCCATAACATCGCTTTCAACTGCGATTCGATCAGGTGTCGGTGGGATCCTGGGACCAACAGGTCACATCGAGAAATGGGGTTGGAGGTTATTGAATGTTCTGAAATTTACTGAACCCTCAATATCCACCTTTTTCAACCAGAACATGAATTCGCTGAAGATGTTGGAGAGCCAATATTCTCCGGCAGATAGATTATTCTTTCCAGAGGCGGTACTTACTTCCATAACGTCGCGCGATACTCAAAGTGCCTTAGAAGACATGCTTCGTTCATTGGGATCTGCGGGTGGAGAAGATTGCCTTTTCGCTGTGGAATGGTTCTTGGGTATCGGAGCTCGAAGTGAAAACCAGAGTTCTGCCGCAGCAATGTGGTGCGCATGCAGAATTTTGGAGGGCATCGCGCAAATCACTTTAGAAGGGCCTTCCAGTACAAGTACTTCGTTGAGACGAGGTCGGCGAATGGAAACCTTTGCGCGGTGGATGACGAAGACGATCTCCGGCTTGTGGCATAAGCAAGAAGACGAAATAGAGATGGAAGATGCTCAGGAATCTGGAGGGACCCCTTCACATGTGGAAGATGAAGACCTTCCCCTGGTCGAGTTTACTACGGGGGTTACGAAGCAAGAAACTCGATTCGACATCACCTCGAGGACACCAGGGCCTTCATTGCCTCCACCAGATCCACAACCCGGACGCACAGTATTGCGGAAGTCCTTTTCACTTCAGCTACTTTGTGTCGCAGCGTCGATCCTCCGCTCCCGATTCAATGTCCTCCTCCTCGATGCCCTGTATCCGCTGCTACATTCTCTTGTCCAGTCTGACTCGCACGTGGCTTTGACTGCCCAGTCAGCTCTGCAGTATATCGTAGGGTGCACCGGGTATGCGAACCCAGCCAATCTCCTGCTCGCGAATTTCGACTACGCACTCGACTCTATATCCCGGAGGCTCAGTCGTCGATGGTTAGACGTCGACGCTGCGAAGGTCCTCGTCATTCTGGTTCGTCTTGTCGGCAAAGATGTTGTAGAACGTGCTGGCGATGTCGTTGAGGAATGTTTTGACCGATTGGACGACTTTCATGGCTACGAGGTCGTCGTCGAAGGTTTGGTTGAAGCTCTCAACGAGGTTATAAGCGTCTTGTCTTCGTCTGCTGAAGAGCTTCCCAAAGATCAGGATTCATCGGTACATACAAAAGAAACAGTCCCCGATACAGAGAAGATCGAATCGTTTTTCTCGTGGCTCGAACGCGAACAGGGGGGGCCCAATGCCAAAGGTTCTGAAAAGGAGGAGTTTGGGCCAGCTCCCCGGGAAGCATGGGGAAAGGAAAAGGATACGGAAGGAGATGGCAACGATACCGACAAACGTGCTATGGAGACCGATGACCCACTGGCGGAGCCCCCGCCAACTCAGACCCAAGAGCTTGCGAAGCAAATTGTCAGTCGATCGATCTACCTACTTACGCATGGGTCCCCTTCGATTCGCGCTCGCATCCTCACGCTACTGAGTGCATCAGTACCAATCCTAACCGATTCGACACTTCTGCCATCCGTCCATAAAGCGTGGCCGTTCATACTAAACCGACTATCGGACAAGGAGACCTTCGTCATCAGCGCTGCCGTCGGGCTCATAGAGGCTCTGGCGACGCATGTGGGGAGCTTCATGACTATGCGCGTATGGAACGACGTTTGGCCGCGGTTCAAAACAATGCTCGAAAAACTCGACTCTGCGGACACCGTTTCCGCACTGACGAGACGCGGGGGGTCGTTGGTCGGGACAGAATCTGCATACACACACTCCCATCGACTGTACAGATCCATGCTTCGGACCATGACAGCGAGCTTATCTGGCGAGATGGAAGTTCGAAGTCGGCCAGCTTGGGAGGTACTCCTAGCATTCCGTCGATTTCTGCACGCTGGCGCGCACGAAGAGTTGCAGTCGTGCGCTCGCGAGCTGTACACCGCAATGGGAAGGCATAACGAAGATGCAGTGTGGCTTATAATCACATCGACGGCGTCAACTCCGGGTGTTCCACATCTCAAGCACCTCCAGCAGTCAAAGTGGGATATGCAACACAATGTGCAGATCATCCTGGACTCTCTGCAAATTACAGGATTACGGTGATCCAAAATAGAGTACATACTACTGTAACATAGATTCTGCCGTTCTCGCGGCTACGTTGGACGGTGATCAATTTGGTGGAGAATAATGCCGAATTTCCACCCCTGCTTCCTTCAATACTCTCGTTGAAGATGCATCCCTGTCATTTGCGTATCAGATAGGTAGCTTCACTTGGATGAAGAACACTTGCATTTTGTAACTTAAATTATATACTACTTCTGCAACACCAGTTTGAACGATCTTTATGGTGCACTTCAAACACGGACACCTGCGAAAACGTCAATATAATCCAAGAAATATGCGCGGTAAAACTAACGTATTGCAGTAAAGTACTGCGCCTTTCCCGACACGTTCGCGTCCGCATTCCAGTAAGGCGTTTTCTTCTGCATGAATGCACAAGCACTCCTCGAAGCCCTCTAGAGGATGTTGGGTGGGATCGTTGCATCGCTTGCAACCACCCTCATTGCAATTCTTGATACCTCGAGGTGTTCCATTGTAACTTCGAAAAGGGTTCGTGAACACCTTCATGAATGAAATGGCACTCTGCAACTTACCCTGTTGCAATAATTGCATGGTCACGAACCAGTATCGCACCCACTCGTCGTTTCATACAATTCGACCTGTGTGACGCGAGAGATGCTAATTTCTAAAGGTTAAGAAAGGCTTGCTTGAGTTCCCGACCTTTCGTCATATGAGCGTATCCTTACCATGAAATACGAATCCCAGCTTGGCCTTAGTCGATCGTTATTCAAGAGGTTTACATGATTGAGGTGATCATGTAGCTGTTCCACGTTTTCAAAATTATTGATGACGTTCACATGGCAGAGATGATAGCTTGTGAAAAGGTATGATGACGTTACGCTCCCTGAGTTGGGTCCGAAGACTAGTCTATCGTCTTCTGCGAGAAATTGTTCTAAGGAGATGTTGGGGAAGATCCTATTCCAAAAATCGGTGAGCGAAAAAAAGTCTTTAAATGCAAATTCATCACCTTCGCTGTCGGTAAAATCTTGGTAAGGTTGGCGCGTCTACACTAACGAGTAGGACGAACGGTCTTTTGAGGAACGGCTCGAGAGTCGTGATGGTTGATATATCATCGGTGACGTAGTGATCTCGCCAGTTCCGTGTGACATACATCAGCATATCTTTGGGATCTGTAAAGCCTAGCGAGTCACTCATCACTGAGTTGAAGGCAAACGTCGCTGAGGTACTGGAGCTCATGGAAAGGAATGACTCCGGATTATCTGGAGACAGTTGTGAAGAATATGTGATATCTTGTCCAGTGAGCGTCTGTAGATCCGATGATCGAGACGAACTTGAATCCAGAGACAGAGCTCGAGTATGCGTCTGCTCATTGACTTCAATGCCTTCATCTATAAGCTTCAAGAATCCGATTTTCCGACCTGAATGTTGTATTCGCCCGTATTGAGGCGAAGCCTTGTGAAATTCTTGTGATGCACCAGAAAATCCAGCACCGTTGATTTGCCTGACGCACGCGTTCCGATAATTATGATGAACATCTACCAATCGTATATCTTCTGTAACGAGTGAAAATGTTTTGTCTATGAAGCGTTGGTTGAACAACTCGATGACCTGGCAGTGGAAGTAGAAGGGTAAGTTCAGAAATGAGATTTGCCTCCGAAGATGAGAGGCGCATAAGGCAATGCTGTCACACGACTTCAATCGTAAACTCTCCTTTCGCGAACGTTGTCGCTTCGCCACTCAACAGCACCTTCTTGTTGACCATGTCCACCTCTGTCCACAAATCTCCAGCTCTCTGGCTAACTTGCTTTGCAGACATCTCTTCTCCATCTTTCTTTCCCAATTTTTGTGCCCAGTACGGCGCGAGTAAGCAGTTAGCCGAACCGCAAACATGGTCCTCGGAAACCCCGATTTTTGGAGCGAACATACGCGTTTCGTACGCGATTTCAGGCGTCTGACCAGCTTTCGTCATGATATTGACGATGTATGGGGTCTCGAGCTATATAATCATGACTGATCAGTGGTTCGTCACCCATATTGGTTCCAATTGACTTACGAAGGCCGAAGTGTCGAATTTTATGCCTCCGAGGTCTTCTTGTTCATCCAGTTCGACGAGGACGTACACGTCAAACCCAATCTCCCCCTTGACGTTTCCTATAAATCGAATCGCGATATCCTGCTTTCCGGAGGCTTTGGCGACGATGTTCTTCATCTTTTGGAATTCCTCTTCGTCGACGGCGGTGACCGAATGGGCTGGCAGCTGGACTTGTATCTTAGGCGTGGCCGACAGGGGCGAAAGTCTACGAGCGCTGAAAATGCAATGCATAGTTTCGAAACGGAGAAGTGTGGCCGTCGGGGGAGCGAGGTCTCTATCTTGGAACAACTCATGCGCGAGCGCGAGCGTGGCATGGCCGCACTGAGGAGCTTCGAAAGTGGGCGTGAACCACCTCATTGCAAAGGTCTTCGTCGTCGACAGATCGAAAGGATCATCCTTCTCCTCCCCCTCGTACACTCGACCCGCCGCCGGAAGTAAGAAAGCGGCCATGGGCTGGTTGAAATTGCCCGCGATCTTGTAGTACGCATCCTCGGGGAGCGGCTCGTCGAGGAAGATCACTGCTGCGGGGTTCCCGCCATACGCAGTGGAGGTGAATGCGTTCACGAGGAAGAATTTGACGTTCTTGATAGTCATGTTGACTTAGACGGGAGATCGACCCAAATCGACGCTCTTTATACTTTCTATTCGTGTGACTGTTCTTGACTCACTGCCCTAAGATATCGGGGATTGGCGGGATCGACTCCTTACGTCCCTGTTTTCTATTCTCTGTAATTTCGCTGTAATTTCGTGATGCGTAATGATTGTACGGTCTTTATGAACAAATCCGAGTGTGATGAGGTGTGACACGTGAAACTGGCCGCAAACAAGCGAGCAGGCTGACAGCGCGGACGCATATAACGCTCTTCTTTCTACTGCCACGACGGCCATTATGACACTCACGACGAAGCTTTCGCAGTCAAAAGCAAGTCCATAACGGCCAACGCATTTCCAAGAACGTGTCGAGCTTATTTATGTTTTACAGTTTTACCAGGAGGACATAGTCCAACGTGTCGACGATCCTTCGCGGTCTGGCGTCGTCGTGGTTCGTCACTTCCACCCTGACTTCCATTTGATCCCGCCGAACTCAAAGATGCAAATACTTCCAGAGATGCTGGCACAATAGCCATGAAATTCCTATCCCCGAGCACCTTCAACAACAAGACCCACTTTTGAGGCCTTTGAAGCCCGATGAAGTTGGGGTTTCTTTCTTCTCGAGCCAAGACCGCGAAATCTCTCATGAATCCGAGTTCAAACTCATCGACCGTCCCTTTCAAACTGGAGATGTATGCAAGCGTCACGTAGAGGATGTGCAGTCGGGCGTGGTGAAGTCTGTTGACGTGCGCTTCAAGGCGGCGCATGTCATAAGCAACGAGAAAGTGGAGGGCTGGTTATCAAAGGATGACATTGAAGATACCGACGAATTAGTGATTGGGAGTATAGTCATCTTCGACGATTGGGTCGGCCAGGTGTGTGTGCTACACGTTGTATCTCCAAAATGCACCTTTCTAATTGAATATTAGGTGCAAGAGGTACGCTCGCTCGAAGCCTGTTATTGTCTCATCTAATATGCCTCGAGATATTTGATGAAATGGTCGTTGAGCTTGGAAGTGGCGGATTTGTTCGCGTCCCTGAAATGACCAGCAGGCTGACCGTTGGTGATCGCGGCGCAGTGAGTAGTTTAAAATGTCTCTTCATGTCATGTTACGCATACTTTTCAAAGGATATTCTTCCGCCCCCTGCCCCTGGTCAGAACCATTTTATGCCGGGAGTTACTCCGTCGGAGTCCGATACCGTCGTCGCAATCAAGCACTCCGTCATTGCCGTTTGCTGGATGGCTGTCAACCAGAAAGTTGGTCTCCTTTGAGTTATTTTCTATGAACGATAGCTGAATACCCAATTACACAGCTCACCTCCGAAGCGGCTGCGGGTCGTCAACGACCACAAAGGTTTTGGAATGAGAATGAACAATCAAAGCTCACCCTTGTCCGAGATCTCGATGAGAAGGTTGTGCGAGTAGGTCACAAGATCTCACTGAGGAAAGCACCTTTTGTTACGAGGCACGGCGAGGCAAACTCTCGGAAGGGCCAGATACTCGTGGATACCTTCAACGTCATCGAAACGCAGACTTCGGTGACAGTACTGTGGCAAGATGGGAGCACTGAAGTGGTCGATTCAAAGGAGTTACTCCCTCATGTTAACCCCGACGAGTATGACTGTTGGTCAGTTTTCCTTCACATCATTATTCATTTTTTCCTTTGGAATCTAACCTCGTACTCTGTAGGCCTGGTGATCATGTCATGTGGAAAAACGAGGATGCCAAACAGCCTGCCATTGTACAAAAAGTCAACGCAAAGCAACGAACTGCGGAACTTCTGCTCTACGACGGTAAAGTCGAACTTGTTCCTGTGCTGGAACTTGATGTACACGGATCCGATGCAATCTTGGAAACTCCTCATGATTCATTTGGCGCGCGCGTAGGAGATTTGGTATTCATCCACGCAGATGGATCTACGAATGGCTTCGAGAAACCGATGGTACCAGTCATAGGCGAGCTGGAGGCTTGGGCGTACGAGGCTCCGGTGCAAGAGGAGACAGGGGAATATTCCGGGTGGAGAAAGGATCTCAATGTGATGGGCACTTCTTTGGCGCAGGATGTCCCCCCGAGAATAGACAGTTTCGGTAAGGCTAAGTTAAATGGAGACTTATCCATTCACTGGTTCGGAGAGGTTCTGGATGTGGGTGGTTTTTGGATTTCCTTTCTTTTAGCGAGCGATTAACGATTTTTAGCTTCAACTAAACGGTCTTATCGACGTCAAACTTCCCAATCAGCAAATCGTCTCGGTACCATTGGAGAGACTGAGTCGCCTCAACGATGGTCTTGACCAGCTGGAGGATGTGTGGGGAGACGGATTTGACGACTCACTCGACGATGAGATGGATGAGGATGACAAAGCCGAGATTCTAGGATTCCAAACGGAAGACGGGGAGTGGCACGAGTATGATCCAGACGATGAGGGTGATTGGGAGGATGACGAAGATGAAGCCGCTTCGGAAGCCGATGTGAAGATGGACACGGACGATGATATTTCGGCGCCAAATCCTGACCTCAAAACGCAAAGCCCTACATCACAAGAGGCGTCTTCCGGCTCAGATGATGTGGGGAGTAGACCGACGTCAAGCGTATCTTCAGAGCCAACATCCGTCGATGAATCGGAGTCCAAAGACGAAGCAGAACCCTGCAAACGTTTCGATATCCTTCCCTCAGCTCCAGTGGATCACGCCTTCTATACCAGTACTTCTGTGGACCCATCTCGGCAGTTCATGTCACGTCTATCGAAAGAGTACAAAGCCCTGACGACAAGCCTACCAGGTTAGATTTCTCAAAGAATTTGAATTTCGACTCTCGTCTGACGAATCTATTCTCAGATTCCATTATTGTGCAGACTTACGAAGATCGGACAGATTTACTTCGCTGTCTGATTATCGGCCCAGAAAATACACCATATGAGGATGCACCCTTCGTGATTGACTGGATGTTGGACTCAAATTTCCCGCAATCCCCACCTATCGCGCACTTCCACAGTTGGACGAATGGCAATGGCCGTGGTATGTACATTGCTCCGATCGATTTTACAAAACTCGCTGACTTGCGTTTCTTACCCTTCAGTAAATCCGTACGTATAAATTATCTATGCTTCGCAGCTCCTTCTTTTGTTAATTTCTTCTTCTCCCATCATAGCAATCTCTACGAAGAGGGAAAGGTCTGTTTGTCGATCCTTGGAACATGGGCCGGAGATCGTAGCGAATCGTGGAGTGCCGCCCGGTCCTCGCTTCTCCAGGCATTTGTGTCTATTCAAGGACTTGTCCTTGTAAAGGAGCCGTAAGTCGCCGTAATCTGAACATGCGTTACTCACTGCGAATAACTCAAATCCATAATTGTAGATGGTTCTGCGAACCCGCATACGAGAAGCTGAGGGGGACAGCAGGTGGAAGAGTCAACAGGTGTTACGCTTACTGCTGAATACTATTCTCAGTCTAACATTGGCGTACAGTCGTTTATATAGCGAGAAGGCATATGTGCTATCCAGAGGATTCGTCCGCAGGGCATTGGAAATACCCATGGGCGGATTGGAGGAAATCATAAACGATATCTACTACACGAAAGGGCGTTTGCAACAAGTGATCTCGAAGTCCAATGCTCTCATCGCAAAGAGTCGAGAGGCAGAAGGCAAAGACTTGGAAGACGACGACAGCGACTTAGCTGTACCCCATCTCACAGCCGGCGGAGTCCTTGCATTGTCGAGGACGATGACGAAGTTAGAGCAGACTCACTCCGCACATCAGCAGACGACCAAATAACGACAGAACGATCAACTCCTTTCTACCGCATTTGACATACATACAGATCTACCATTGGGTACTTGTCGCATATTTAATCTAGAGGTTTCTGCACATGTCTTACAAAGGGGATTTTGGTTCGACTACTTTGCATATCGATACAGCTCAGTAATGTGTCGTGAATCTTGTATTTTAAACAGTTATCTTGTCTCCGTTTATATGACAAAGAGGGAATGCGAATACAACTAGAAAAAGAACGAAGAAATATCGAGCCAGCTCAGAGGATAGAGATAGGATTATATTAACATTGGTTGAGGAAGCTATTCTTCGGGAATGGTTGGCCCTGTTTGAAGATTGTAAACCCGACAAGCCGTTCCCGAACGGATAAGGAGACTTACATAGTCATCGCGCCATGTTGTAAGGTTTGGATTCGTGTATGTTTCAATGTACCTGGTGAGAATAGTTTTGTTGAGAATGAAATGAACACCGAGAAACTTCAAACTTACTGGTCTATGTATGACTGCGTCGGGAAATCCTTGGGATCACAACCAATGTTCTTCTGGTCTGACCTTTGATAGACTCGCACATAGTCTATGCGCATAGTTGAAGGGAAGGGCAGGTGCTTGACGTCGACTTTTCCTCCGAAATTGAGAGACATTCCCAGATTTGCGATGATGTACTGCGCATTTGTTAGGGCAGTCAGTAACCTTGAGCGCAAGCAAGGACATTTTGTAATTACCATAGGCTCTTGGGGGATGGGACGGGGTCCAATCTCGACACGACTATCTGCCGCCATGCCAGCTTGTTCCAGCGTCCACGCCAACTTACCGTCCGCGACCCACGAGATATATGCGCCGTCAAAACCCGGGACGTACTCGAAGCCGTGCACACTAAAGCATCCTTGTGTGCCTTCGTAGCATCCCTGATTTATCTGTGTGACCACCGACGTCGCCTGTTGTTGGACAGCTCCAGAATACGAGTTGTATTCCGATATCGAGGCGTCTACGATCTTCATGTTATCCGTTGTATTGTACCATTCATATCCAGCGTTGAATGGCGCCCATTGCGCAGATTGGGACACCTGTCCCGCGAGCGGGTCACCAGTGATCTGAGCCTCAAACACGTCGATTTCGGGTGCAGATCGTCCTACGAAGGTGCCATCGTCGTGCATCGGGCCTGGATGAGATTCGCCCTTGCAAGTGCACCGCGATAGACGTTGGCCGGGTAGGAATGATAACACCCCATTTTCTACTGGATCCCCATTTTCGGTTGCTCTATCGTCCTATTAGCACCTTTCATCCAGTCGATCTCAGAGACGCGTCGTCTACTCACGCGACAGGAAGTCCATTGATAGATTGGTTTGCGACAGTGCCAACATCGCAAGTGTCATACGTGTAAGGCCACATTCCTTCGAGAGAGGCACCGTAACCCGCACGGCCAAGGTTCCCCATTGTCCATCTTGATAAAGGATTAAGTTCATGTAAATAAATCTTTTGAGAGCGCTCACATTGCAGGCCAGAATCCTCTGTTTTATATCAGTACGAAAAGGAGCTGACATCCAGATTTGATTACTTACACAATATTGTTCACACCAGGTAACGATACATTCACCTCCAAAAGTCCGCCAGTGAAGCAGAACTTGTTCCAGGTACTGAGCATGCCGCCTTGGTAATTTAGGTTGTGGGTATCCTTCTCACTCAAAGTAATTTCGAGGTAACCGTCCTTGGTCGTGATGGCTTCTGGGTCGTACCTTGAGACCGAGTGCAAGCTATGTCAAATTATGCTGAGTCAGTTTTGAGAAAAGCGTACCATTCAATGTTGTTCGTAGCCCAATAGTGCAGGTCGACAGCCTCCCAGTAAGGATCGTCTAGCAGCGTCGTCAGATTCAAATGTTTCGCCATTTTAAAGTCTTAAACATCACCTCCAGGGTAGAATGTCCTGCCGTCGGAGTTGAATTCATCGGAGAAGACGAGCTCGAGCTGGGATCCATCGCCAGTATACGATGGTTTCGTGAGGGCATCGGCCGGGGTATCTTTATCAATAAGCTCCCAGTTTCCTGACATGGATGGTATCTGTCCGGATGCATTTATTCCGCCAACATTGAAGCCGCCTTGGGTCGAAAGAGGATGCTTGGTGAGGAACGTAATCACCGGATATCCGGCGCTTGAAGCGAATCGTCAACATCTCATCCAAGGATTATTTAGACGCAAAAGTAAGCTCACAAAAGGGAGACAAGTCCGGTGCACAGAACTATCTATTTGGAAGTCAATTTATGCTTCAAAAAGCGGTACTACTCATCTTACCAAGCAGCCCAGATTCGCCACCCCTCGGCCAGTGAAGATTGATCCACCAAAATCAAACCGTCTGTCTCTCCGAGGGTCTGGATTGTGCAAGTAATCATCCGCTTCGATATGTTCCAACGAAACATCCGATCCCCACAAAGATGGGTCAGGCGAAAGGGAATACTGGTAGTGATGACGGACATGGTGGTGGTTCGTGGACAAGACGCGTCGGACGTCGGACGCGACGCGACACGAAAATAAGCGACGGAGGCAAAAAGGCTATCTTCAGATCTCCGATCCAAATTGAGAACGATGATCGACGCACCTTGTCGGAAACAGAGTGAACAAACGAGGCCTTGCTTGCACTTGTAGTACATTGAACAGCGGAGTATGGGCTTTCGTTCTGCCGCAAAAAGTGAATATGTCTCTTGAATGCGCGAAATTTTGGATAAATGCCTACCAATGTCGAGCAAGAGAGTTGACTTTGTATGCTTGCAACACTCGTAAGGAACGCCGGATGATACGGACTGGCGTACTTCATGTTCGGCGACGGTGGCAGAAGACTTGCTTGGGTCGGAGACGTCGTGAGCGTGTCATCTGTTCCGCTGACGTCCTGCTTTCTCGCCTTGGGAGGCGTCGATGTAGCGAAATGATGTGAATGAGCGGCAGGGGGTTGAGAAATGGGACTCGGGGTGGCGACGAAGTGACTGGATCCAAATGGGGAGGATCGATGGCTCTGAATTGCATTTTGACTGACTGTAAATGCATACGCTTGTTTCCTTCGAGGAGTCATTGTAAAAGAGCGAGATACGAAAGGATTGTGGGGGTCGCAACGACGGAGAGGTTCAAGCTACAAGGCCTTGGATTCGGAGGTGGAGTTCAAAGGTGAAGAAGCATATAGGGCAACCGATTTACGCTAGGCCGAACTTCAATGCATGCGCTAGAGTCACGTTCAAGCTTTCGATGGCATTTGCATACTGTACACATTTTTGACTACTTATAATGACAAGACATAATGGACGCAATAATGATAAGAGGCAAGCTTGACAGTCAAAGTCATTCATTGACTTTCCGTTGTGGGTGTTTGCGATCCAAGATCTTCCGCTGGCGTTCGAGGAGGCGAGGGAAGAATTCTTTTGAGCATTCGTCGTCCGGCATCCGTCTTTTGTTGCAAGGCGAGGGCGGTGGTTAACAGCGCGACAGAAGCCATCTGATCGCCCTCGGTTTCTGTGTCTCGAATATGCACGTCGACGCCCGCGTCTACAGGGCTCTCAACCTTCATCTCTTCGTCGGTGGCTACAGACGATATGCTTTGACTTTCTTCGTAATCCTCGTCGCGACCGTCGCCGCCTTCAAGCATCATCTTGCCGTCCCAACGCCAGGCTTTGAATTCTCCTGAGTATATGCGCGACCGGAAATTCGATAATCCTAGTGTTACGGCATCATTGAATGGGCCGAATGCGTAACGTTTGAGATTATCCAAAATTAGGACAACCTCCAGTGCATCTGCTGGTTGGGAGAGGTCCCACTGTTTGAAATCCTCTTCCACCTCATCGGGCGTGTACAGCGCAGAATCAACTTCCTGTTGTCGCAATCAGCGTACCAAGCTACATAAAATTTAGAGAACACCGTACCACGCGTCCGTCAATCGTAGTCGACCAGTCAACATGAAACGCGACTCGCGAACCCGAGAGCAAAACTCCTATCACAGGCATATCTATCCCAAATGCGTCGAGCTGGCGGACGAGAGAGGTTGTGGCCAGATGACTATATCGATGTATACGATAGAATTGCTTCGAGTTCGAAGGGTTGTGAAAGTCGGAATTAGATGACGAATGAAAGATAGCACAGTAGAATGCCGGCTGAGATGGTTCAACCAACGACGATAAGCAATCCTGTATTTCATTTGCCGCCGATTCTTCTGTTAATGGACTCGAAGACGAGGAGGATTGCACAGGGCTTCCGATGCAGAGTTTTGAACCTTCTTCGTCCGGCGCGATGCCAAGTACCGACATGACCTCAACGTCACGGACTTGCAGAGCACTTTGCGCGATCCACTGCGAGGCTTCGTGCTCGGGCAATGGAACTTGCATGTTCGGCAGGATCATATTTGAAGGAGGTCTGCGTGTCGTTGAAATGTGTTGCGCATATTCAGGACATTCAGGACTTACGTTGTCGCACCTATGCCGTCGACAAGCGGCTGGTGGCAGCGATGTTGCCATTTGTTGTGGGGTGCATCGTTCGGAAGTTTCTTCGCGGCGGTATGGACACGTAAAGCGAGACGACATAGATTAGCTTGGTGTTCTGCATCCCTCTCATCGTCATTACGAGATGAGAGTAAAGGATCAGAGGAGAAGGCGGATTCCGCAAAAGCGCTAAGCTTATCATCGTTTGCCTGAGTCCGTCAAGTTCAGATGCGAATAAGTCCCATACAAATCTCTGCGAGCTCACCAATTGCCCATCAAGTTTCTCTCGTGAGAGTGAGGTAGAGAATATACGCTGTAGGACCTCTTGATGAGGGCAGTCGCTTGGTGCAGCCTCGACGCAACCGTGCATCTCATCCCAGGCCACACTCAAGTAAATATTATCCATAAAGCTGTTTCAAAGGAAATCAGCATTGATACAAGTGAAGCAGAGCCATACATACTCCTTTGCGGTTACTGGATGATCTGGGCGGTCCATGTTGTCTGGGTTCATGATGGAAGGAGACAAAGAGCGATGGCCACAAAGACGCGTTCCACCTGCTAAACGTAAACGGCAAACCGTGGGAACTTCAGTTGAACGCGACTTTGCTTCCGAAGCGATCGACGCGTCGCCCCTCTTTGTGGTTTTGCCTCCGTCAACGACGTCGACGTCGGAGACAAATCCACAAAACTCCTCTTCACGACTTTAACGCGTCTTACCAGCTATCGCCACTCTCTAACAACATAAAAGCGACACCAGATTCATTGCCAGGAGCATGCCTGCGAAAGGGCAGACCGGGACTTCCTCCACTCGCGCGTTATCAGCCTCGGAGTACGTGTTTTTCGAACAAAGGAGGGCGTTTCTGACTTTCATGAAAGGGTTGCACGCAATATTAAACACTTTGACGCGTGGTCGTTATTTCACGGGTGCGAGGAGGTCGCGTTTTCGGACGTGCCGTTCGAACTCGAAGACGATGTTCAATTCGTGTTCGACGCCAAAGGGAAATTACCTGCTAGTTGGGTGGACAGGGTATGTAATGTTACGAAATCCCTCGCTCTGTGCGTTAACATTCTCTCGGCTCCGAAAGTCCTCGAAGTGCTACAGTAGGATCAAGAAGTTACAGCCGCAGCTGCTTGAACTCTTGAAGAGAGCAAACAAGGAAAACCCTTCTTTATTCTCGAAAGAACTCAGTACCGAAAGTTGTGAAGATCTTCTTAGCGAGCTCTCTTGCGTACTACTAGCTTGGAAGAAGCTCCAATGGATGAGGCGAAATAACGAACGCTGGTCTGAGGCGGACTTCGCCGCCAATGTATACAATATTTTGAGGTCTACCGCGGTCCACGAGAGTTCTTATAGGTAATTGAGAAGATTTATTTTCAAAATACTCAGACGCAAGAAATGCTCACTTTAACTGTTTTTCTCTCTCAAAGAACGCAATGTGGCATCTCATTGCCTGCTCATTTGTCAGGCCTCACGCCCGCATTGCCCTCCTCTCGCGTCCTTTCCGCACGAACTGTTGTACCTGATAGTTCCATGTTCATCACGTCTTCTTCCCTTCGTACTCTTTCGAAGTCCAAATCTTCGCCCTACAAAGCACTCGCCGCCCACCCTTCTACCAAAACCGCCTGTTCTCACATCCTTGAATCGGGGTTCAAATATCAAGCCACACCGTGCTCGCAGCCGACAGAACACGCATGCTTTGAGTTCAGCGGGTGTGTCATGGAGGACAAGAAGAACGGTATCGATTTAGAACACGCATATCGCCAAAACAGGATGGCGACCGCGTCCCTCGTCCGTCACCTACACTCGCTGCGCATTCGATCTCCGGTATTTGGCCTTGTCTGGGCGGATGGAAGAGTGAGGGCCCATGTTGACTGGTGGTGCGCAGAAGGCGAAAACCTCGTAAGTGATTGTTGCATTTTCAATCCTACACAGGATTTTTAAAAGTAGCCTTGATTGACGCTCGTATTTCTCCTAGTCTGTACAATCTGCACCATACCCGCCTTCCACGCTCGACGAGCAATCTATCATTGAACCCGACTCAGACGAGGACGATCACGGCTCGATCCCAGCCCCGATCTTTCACGAATGGAACCTCGAGCGTCCCGGCGACATCATATCCACATACCTCGTCCTACGAAACATTGACGCGTGGTGAGTGTCTTCTCCCCATTTCCGTCTATTAGGCCGTCATAAATAGAATTGCCCGTCGTCGCCTTCATCATCATCCAGGACATCGGGGCGCTTCCGCCAGCGGGTCCAAGAAGGCGTTGAAGCGCTCGTGCACGCGGTCACGCACGACAACGCCAAGTACAAGCCATGGAAGCGCGTCGACCCGCCTCCGCCAGCTGCGAAGCCAGTGAAGTCTCGACCCCGAGTGGAAAATACACCCCCACCGCCTCCCAACAACACTGGATTTCCTACTCCGCCTCCTGGTCCCAAACGGAAGGTTCCCAAACTGCCTCGTCCGCCCTTCGCGCAGAAAAACTAATTCTCAAGAGAATCCTCCATCACGCACAGAGATACCTCCCCTCTATAATCCGCATCTTCCAACTTCTTGCACGAGACAACGATTGCACACGGATCTAATGATGTATTTCTAGTTCGCCATTGTTTTGTCGTACGGCTGCTATCATGTTCAATACAACTAGTAATACAACAATGATGATATGATTACACTTAAATTCCCCACAATTACAGAAAATAGAAAGGAAAATCCGAATAAACAGCAAAGCGATCTATCAAGTCCATGCAGATGGGATTGCGTCGATATGCTTTGACCAATGACTGATGCGACCATGCTCCCACTCCTCCGAAAAGCTGAGGCCCGCAAATCCTCTGCGTCCCTCTTCGATCTTCAGTCTCTTCTCCGCATCGCACCAAAACATCACCCACTTCCCTATCCGCAAATGGCCCGAGGCGCGCTCGAAATACCACTTGTTGACAGGGTTATCTGAGCGTGACCGCCAGACGAGGTCTGTACCCTCGCCCTCGCCACCCTTACCACCATTGGGATTGGCAGAGAAGGGAAGACCGAGACCGTACGATTCGTCGTGGAGCGCGACCCATAAGAAATCGACCGTACCGTCTCCTTGGTGTTTTGGATCCACCGCGAACTTATCGAGGTATGTAATACGATGTGGAGAAGACAATGGGCCCTCGCTGGTCACGATGGCAGCGCCTGCATAGTCGCCTGCAACTATTGCGAAATCTAACCGCTCTTCGAGGCGCTTATAATAAGCCTCCTCATCGAGCACCCGATTGAACGAACTCTCGAGGAGCGCCTTCATACGATCTCGGTCAAGTTCCGAAACCTTCTTGACAACGCGAATTGGTAGTCCTCTGCGCAAGATCGTAGGCGTCGCCGGCGAGAGTTTGCGATTTGTCTGCAGAAGGGCATGGGGAAGACTCGAGCTCAGCTCGGGCTTGTTCGTGATGAGATTGCCAATAAGAGAGCTGGGGGAACGGTGCGAGACCATAATAGCGGACGACGAAGGCGGCATATGTTCCAAACATGTTCGGGCAAGCGCGAGGTTTCCCAATGCCGAAGGGTTGGTAGAAGCCCATGACTGGTGGAATGTGTCGTGAATGTGTTTGTGCTCGGCAGTGAGATTCACGAGAAGATGAGGAAGACCAGATCGCGCATACGAAGGGATACCTCCTTCACGGTTAATTATCATCAATCGTAATGGGGTGAGGTCCACGTCGTCAACGCCTCCTTGCGAGGGCTTTACTGGCGCGTTTCCGGCCTCGCCCATACCCTTAGCTAACGCACCGATGACGTCGTTTGAGTGTATGCGCACAGTTCTGCAAAAAGAGTCCAGCGCGAGTGGGGGGAGGACTGGGATTTCACCAGCACGGAGTGCAGAGCGGATAGTGTTGAGATCGTGAGGCAGCGTATGAGCTTCGGGAATAGGAATTTCGCCAGAAGTCGCTAGCTCGTTATCTGCAAGTAGAGCGTCGAGAGGTTTGGGACCCAGTCTGACAATACTCTGGAGGATGGGACGAGCGCGAGCACCTTGCGACTCTAAAGCAGACACGACCCGATTGACCTCGTTCGTCACCGCTACCTTCTCTCCATCACCGCCTCGTATCCAGTCATCAAGCTCGACAACGATGACACTGACGAGACCGAGTTTCTCGAGGTAGACTAGACCTTTGGATACGCTGTCAAGCTGTCGATCGGTAAACGGGCCTTGCAGCTTGACGAGAGCAGTTCGCCGGTAAACCGGATTCAATATTTGTGCAGCAACGTGTAAGTCGGTCTCTGGTGCGACATTCGTTTTCGTCACTGGATTGGATTGAGTCGACAAGGGGGGAAGTGCCGAGTCAGGAAGGGGATCGGCGGGAATGGGGGTGGGACGTGCACGGAGGTTGAAGGTTGCGCGAAACGCCTTCGTATTGCGCATCGATGGATCCGCTTTTAGGATGGAAAGGATGAAGTCCTGTGGCATCGGTTAATCCTTCCACATAACGAGGCGAGTGGTATTACATACGTTAGTGGATGCATCTGGCTCGTCCGGCTCAGGCAACGAATGATGTGCGTTTCGCACTGTCTGTCGTAGAAACAACTCATGTTAGCGCATCGATTATGAAAGGTCTGTAAGATGTTGAGGACTCACTGCGAACGCTGCCTTCGCCGTGATGGCATTCGGAAGGGCATGCCTCGGGACATTCTTCACGGCGGGGGAAAGGCGAGAGCGAGTGGTGCTCAGCATACGCAACTTGAAGGGGAACGGGGAACGAGGACAGTGCTTGAGGGATGCGGATGTTGGGAAGGTGGAGGGAATAAGTCAAGGAGGATGGTTATATACGTGAGTCATGGAGGCAGGAGGCAAAGGTGCAGAGCGTCCGAAATTTTCAGGCGATCATACCCACAATCATGTCCACTAGAGATGGAAGGGCCGATTCCGGCGAACCCCTTGCTCTGATGCTCACTGATGCAGGAAACAGATATATTTTATTTCTATGTGTACCAAGGCGAAGCAAGACATTGCCAAGCCGGACGGACGTGAAGTCGGCGATTTTCAGAGTGAAAACCTTTTTTTAAAATTGAAAACAAGATATGAGTTAAAACCTTGCGGCGGACTCTTGCAAGATGTTGTCAATAGAAAGCCGAACTCTGCCTGGGCTTGAAAATCGAGAAGAAACGTTGTTTGAGCCTGCGCAGGCCGGGATGCGTGCGTTGGTTTGCGGAGGAGGGCGGGAACCTTGAAGGCGCATTGAACGGAGCACGGTGTTCCAAATCTCCAAAAATCGCCACCGTCAGAAGAGAGACGACCGTTAGCGACGTTTTATAATGTTATTGGTATTGCTCGTCTCGATGTTGTCGTGTGCAGAGGTGACGAGCGGGCGGACTCTATGGCTATCGTCCATGCCGAGTCGCCAGACAAGAGGTTACCGAGCAATGCGACGGAGCATAACTTTTGGATGCGAGGGTTTGAGCCTTTCAAGTTTACTTAACATTTTTCGCGGACACAGGCGGTAGCTATTGCTGTGTACGATTCGTGGGCGGGACCGTGGAGAGGGAGGTCTGTGAAGGCGAACTTGGAGAGAAAAGGAGGATCGAGAATGTGGAGTCAAGGACGCGATGACGAGACGAAGATGGACCAAGGTGGATAGAAATTCGAAACAGGGACATGGATTTCGTATTCTGCATCTACATCAGTACAAGTTTCGAGGAATTGGGATATAGATACGTACACAACGATTCATTTTGAAGAGACTGTGGACGCGAGAGGTGCGAAGGACGCTTACCGGAATATTTGAAACAGATTCGCACGCACAATCGGATATAACAACGGCGAAACCGAGGAAAGATCGGACATGTAGCCGGAGAAACAGAAGACGTGAGTAAAAAATGTCTCGTTATCCCACGGATTTCCACTTCGGAGTGCCCTTGTCAGAGCAAGGGGAAATCGGGACAGATAAGATAACTTACCCCAGTCGCTGTGGTCTAACACATATTGCAACCCATGGCATTGCACCACAATGTCGACTCTTGTCGAAAGTTGCATTGTGACGAAACAGGAGGCTAAAGGTGAATAACTCTATTTGATTGACGTGATTCGAGCATTTCTTTGAAATTTCTTTCTTTTCCGAGGGTTGCAAGTTGTGGTTCGGCGCAAGAGCCGACTTCAAGTTTGCTCAGGCTTCCAGTGTAACCAGAATACGTGTAAGCATCGGACGATCCTTGGTAGAACGCCCAAAGACCTCAGAAGAAACTGAATGGAGACATGAATATGGAGATCATATTACCGCAACAACACAGGCGAGGTGCTGGCGATGTGACGAGCGCGCTTTGAGCCGACGAGTCGCCTTACGTTCGCGGTGCTGCCCCTCGGCCAGTCTTCATTCACGCAGCATCGCGGCGATCACTCCCCTTTCGACATTTCCGCTACTGGGCGATGATGTCCTCGTTTTGAGTCATTTTCGTGGGCTCGCCCAATTGTCTGCTGGCTGGGCGCGCATGTGTCTGCGAAGACGCCTACGGAATCATTTCGCAAGGATCGCATTATCGACCATCCAAATACAACTGATCGTGGAATGAAAGCATATCATTCGTTTCCTATCCTCGACTTCTCCGTCTTGAATCCCAAGGATCCGTCTGTAGCGGAACATCATCATCAAGCCTTTCGGTGGATTTCCATGGGACTTGCTTTTGCGCCCTAATACAACTCCCATAGACCCGCAGCATATTTGCGTTTTGCCTTGCTGCCTCAGCGCTAATTTGATGCTGTCCTATTTCAAGTACGTACCATATATACTTTGCCTTGACTGTGCTGACCTCACGTCAGAATAGAAGTCGCATTTCCTTCGGACTTGCGTTTGCATTGCGTTGCATGACGCTAGCCCGAGTCTTCTACCGCCCTTTAGCGAGATTCTAAGGTAAGAATGCTTGAATTCTCCGTGCCGCGTCCCCTCGAAGTCTCCGCTGCTGGAAGATGTTTATAAAGACGGTAGCGACGCAGATACTATGACATTTGCCTTGACGGGCTTGACTACAGAGACCTGGATCGCGACACATCTCCCAAGCCGAATTCCTTCTTGACCTCTTTGTTGGTGCCGAAACTTACTCATGATATGAAGGTTACTACTTTGGTGAGTAGATGGCTCGCGTCGACCGTTCATTGACCATTTCCGGGATGTAGCCCAAGGAATCTTTGAACTTTATCGTCGATGATCAGCCAACTACCTTTCTCTCGTCGGCATAGTCATTGTAACAGCCCAAGACCTTTGTGGCGTCTTCGCGACGCGGAACAACTCAGAATAACATAACGACAAAGATTAATGGTTCTCTCCGAGGTCCTATGGATCGCCCTTCGACATTACTCGTGATCGTTGCCGCCTGCTGGCTTCCTGTCTTCTGCCTCATGGTCGCAAGAGTTCTCCCTGGTTTCGCAACAACACGACAATGTTTGCCGCACGCATTTATACTAAGTTTCTCCGACGACATACTATTGCTTCTGTTTCAGTCGTTTTCTCTTCACAGGCAAAAATAAAATGGAACGATAATCTTATAACAAATATCTGTCCTCGTAATCAACATATGTGTTCTCAACTCGATCTCCCATATCTTTCTTCGAGTCTGTTATTGTGTTTGGTAGCATCGTCTTCACAAAATAGAGTATCACTGTGCGCCCTTCCACGTCCTCCCGAGCTCTTTATTGGACACACGAAGGTAAATCTCGGATCCGTCTTGCATTTAGTAAACGTTGCGTCCGATGTTCTCCGCAATACAATTACCCCGTCCTCCAAGCATTCCGCCCAATTCTTGTCCGCAAAAGATGCTCCCGACGAGCTCGAAACGGCCTCTGTGCGCGATCTAAAGCCGAAAGAGGGAGAAGCGGAGTTACCCGACGCGTCTCCGTCGCTGGGAAATCACGGGTGAGTGGACGGCTGAAATAGATCGGGGACGCGTTCTGTCTTGCGGTCGGTAGTACACAGTCCTCCCATCGACATCCACCACCTCCCCAACCTTTTCTGAGTCGTCGTCGACGTCGACGAACATCTCCAGCAACATGGTGAGCAAAAATTTCAAGTTGAAGATCAACTGAACAAGCGACTGACGCGTTCTATTCATTGAACCAACCAGAGTTCAAACGACGCTGTTGAGGATGTACAGGACCAAAAGCAGTCGGCGGCACAGTCGACGTCGTCGTCGGCGAAGGCGTTCATCTCGGGAGGCTTTGGTGGTGTCTGCGCTGTGCTTGTCGGTACGTCGCGATCTTCATGGTTCGCTCCAAAGCAGTTGCTCATACGATCACAGGTCACCCGTTTGATTTGACCAAGACACGGTTACAAACGGCCTCGCCTGGGATGTACAAGGGTGCGATCGATGTCGTTAGGAAGACACTTGCGAAGGACGGCATTACTGGGTTAGTGATGTAGTAGAGGACGAATGATTGGCTTCTCACTGCGTTGGTTTAGCATGTACCGAGGGATGGTACCCCCATTACTAGGCGTCACTCCCATCTTCGCTGTCTCATTCTGGGTAAGCTTTGATTCAGTTGTGCTGTCCTCGTTGGAAAAATAATATTGGACGCACTTTGACTGTGATAGGGCTACGACCTCGGTCAGAAAATCATTCGATCTTTCACTCCGAATCGCACCTCCCAGACTTTCAGTACGACTGAATACGCTATCGCGGGCTTCATCTCTGCCATCCCTCAAACATTCGTAGCGGCCCCCGTCGAACGTGCGAAGGTCCTTCTCCAAGTGCAAGGGCAAGGGGGCACAGAGCAGAAATACAAAGGTGTTTTCGATGTCGTAAGGGGGCTCTATAAAGAAGGCGGCATCCGTAGCATCTTCAGAGGCACCGGTGCGACCTTAGCGAGAGACGGGCCCGGCAGTGCAGCGTACGTCCAACGCCGACCATTGAAATATCAGATTGATTAGATACTTTTTAAAATTATCAGATACTTCGTCGGCTACGAACTGACCAAAAAGGCGCTCACCCCCGCCGGCGCGTCCTCATCCGACCTGAATCTTGGTGCTATCATCATCGCGGGCGGAACCGCCGGCGTCGCGATGTGGAGCATCGCAATCCCCCCGGACGTGCTCAAGTCACGCATACAATCCGCGCCTACAGGGACGTACTCAGGATTCTTCGATTGTGCACGCAAAACCATTGCTGCCGACGGCGTAGCGGCACTTTGGAAAGGTTTCGGCCCTGCTATGGCTAGGGTGAGCTCTTGTCTCTCTACCAATGAAGCGGTTGCTATTTAGTTGCTGACCGGTACGCAATGACAGGCTTTTCCGGCGAACGCAGCAACGTTCGTGAGTCCCCTATTTTTCAACTCTTTTTTCTTCGTTTCTGAAATAACTACCCTCTTTTTTTACAGTTGGGAGTCGAAGCATCTCGGAAACTCATGGATATGTATTTCTAAATCATCTGTATATGTTCGATTTCAATGTATAGCATTATACCTTTCCGTACAACAAACGATAGTACAATTTCCTATTCCTGTTCGTACAATGTCCCAGCTATCAGTACACATTAGGTATCATCCAGTTCCATTCGATCAGTTCCAGCTGAGATCGGCCGACTATGGCAGTTGTGCCGTCGACGAATTAGTTCCAAGTCAAGACAATTACCGTGGTGTCATCCATCCACGGCTCGTTGGCGTTAGACGTCAGCATCATCGACTGCCTTTGCAACGTATCACCCAACGCGTCCTTCAAGAGATGCAGCGCCTTGTTACCTCGGAGTCCAGTGTAAGTCTGGCTCGTTGTCCCAGCTTCCGCATCGCGAAGCACGATCTCCCCCCAGCGCCTAGCGATGCTCTGCGGGTTCCCCCTCCTCTCGTAAAGCTCCGTCATCCCGTCGGTGCACAAGATCAGCGCGAACGACGAGGGGGAGTTTGGGGCCGACTGCAATCGACGGTGAACTACGTCAGCAGTGGAGGAGACGTACGGGGGCGAGCGCATTCGTTCTATCACAGCCCTCACACGCTCTGGCGCCCGAAACCCAGGGCGTGCATTCAAGAAGATCTTCTGCGCAAAGATTGAAGGCATCTTAAAGGCATGGTCCCCGAGAGCTACAAGTGAGACATACACATGCACAGGGCACAATTAAACAACGAAAAATGAAGATCAGGAACGATCGTGACAATTAGAGTGTGCAAACGATGACGAACCTCGTGTAGTGGTGAGCACTCCAAGAACTCGCTCATTCATGAGGGCATGGGGTTCACCTGGGTGTTCGTTCCTTACACGCTGCGCTTCAGACGGGTTGGAACCATTGTGGGGGGAAGAGGGGAACGAAGTGCGCATGCCCAACGTAGACCGCTCTGCGAACACTATATAAAGTGAAATAGAAATAAATAGTCGCCATATGGACTAAATCATTCTGTGACTTACCTGCTTGCCCATCGCCTAAGTTAGCGACCCAACACTCGCGCCCCGAAGGGTCGACGAGCGCGACGAGCGCGGTGCATCCGCGCATGCAGCGGACGACCTTTGAGTAAACTCGACCGCCAGTAGCTTGGTCGTTTATGATTGAGCGAAGTTCCGCGTCATCTGTGCCTTCGATATCCTCTGGCAGAGCGTCGTGAAGGTCGTCGACTAGCGAGTTGTCGAAGGCATGGAGAGCCTGCCCAAGTCTCGCGGTAATATCTTCGGCTACGAGTGGAACAACGCTGCAAGCAGGCGCAACGTGCTCGCGTATCACGTTGGGGAGCGCTACCGATGCGTACTCAGCCGTCTCAGCTCCAGCATGGCCTGAAATCAACAAAATTCTTCAGTAACGAAAGAGAGACATCAGAGTTAAATCGACTCTCACCATCAAAGACAGCTGCAAGCGTCCACTCCCCTGTGGACAGGGTCCAACGCTGCACGACACAGCGATCTTCGTTTCCTAAAAAATTCTGTCGTGCATATGGCTGCAGTGTGGCGGTATAGGCGTTCAACGTGGTGGCAGTTGGCGGCGAGTGGAAGGGATTTGCGTGTCTCAGCAGCTCGAAATTCAATTCACCATGAGTGGCAAAAGAATGGAACGCTCTCGTGGTGCGGCGAGACGTCCCGTGCATCGTAAACGCAACTGGACTGTAAAATCGACGTAGAGGAAGAGGGAGTCAGTCCAGAATGATAACTTCTCTTTTTCATTGCCAAGAATTTATAGTGACCCAACGACCGTTTAAATTGGCTGACTTAAAACCAGGATAATAATCTTTGGGCGTCTCCAGAAAAAATGATCGTCATAGCGGATCTTAAACTTTACAGTTCAATGATCGAGTTTCGATTGAGTCACCCCGTGCGCATTCACTTTACGGGAAATAATCCTTCTTTCCCCGGGCCTACTTCCTGTCGTCATAGGCGTGACCTTTGATCCAGACGCGAGATTTTCTTCCCTTTCCCCCGAGCACTTGATTTCACTGACTGAATAGAACTAAGGAATGGAAATTTATTCGTCTTCTGGGGATACGTTGTTGTCGTCTTCGCTGTCATCCATAGATAAGGCGGCGAACATCCCTCTCGCAGATTTGTCTTTTTCTTCCTCAACTTCGAGAGGAGAGCCCAAATCATGGTCGTCAACTTCCGAGAGATCGAAGAGAGACGAATCGTCGTCTTCAGAGGCTTTATCCTTAGTAGAATCGTCGTCTGAGTCCCAGATAGTGGGCCGTTCATCTTCCTCCGCGATCCATATGCCCCGGCCTTCAACCTTGCTAAAATCGTCGTGTACTGCATGACCTGATCGCGTATCGCCACCCGGAGAGGGAAGAAACGACCATTTAACTTTGCCTTCGGCCAATGCCCTAAGGACTTGGCCCACAAGTCAGGGAAGCTGTTTTTTGTGCATGGTAAATAAATTGAAGTCGTACTTGAGTTTCCTGCCCTGTTCACGTCCGGCCTGCCTGCCTTTGCCGTTATCCAGCCCTTCGACTGGGCATACGAGCTCATAATATCCATCGCAGTCCAGCTGACTTCCCGCGCCTTTGTTATCCGGTTCGTACCAGCCCTCCAGGTCCGTTTATCTTCGGATATTTTCTCGTCGGGTTTTTCTGGGTAGTTTAGCCGGAGGATCGCCTCTAGAGGCAGATGCAATGACGCATAGTATACGCAAGAGGGTATGGCGGACACCTGAGATACGGGGAGTATTCCAGCCAATACTTGGAATTCCTGGCTGACGAAATTAGGGAACACCAGTCCAGGGCAGTCCACTAGCCGGATATTCTTCGTCAAGAAGTGAGATTGAAAGTGCTTCGTCTAGATAGAATTATCAGCAAATGCGGCCCCTAATTGATTATTGATCTTACTTTTCCAGGTGTTTTAGATGCTTTCACTTTATTCGTTCCGAAGAGTGCGTTGAGAAGGGACGACTTCCCCACATTCGGTTGACCTGCAATCAATCGCTCAGAATTCCTGATTCAAGTATCCCGAATCCGGGACGAACCTATCAATCCGATGGAGAGGAAATTAGGCGCTTTCGATTTATCATCCTCGACGGTAGCAGTGAAGTCGGCCTCCTCGTCAGGCTCCGTCATTTCTTCGTCAATGGGGAAACTATCGGCGCTAGTCAGCGAATCCCAGTCTATATTCTGCTTCACTCGGGGTTTCCAAGCTCGAACCTTCGTCTCGTCGTTAACAATGCCCGGAGGGGGCCTCGAGAGTTCTTCGTGTGCCGTTTTCAGCGCTTGTATGAGTTCCAACCTCAGATCCGACGGTAGGTGGGGCTCGAGATGTTTACGTTGGCCCTGGCCGGGAGCCGCAGGCACCCTTTTCTCTCTGTAACTCTCGGCGAGTAACACAGAATTTTCCGGGTAGTGAGTTGAGAGGTATGTTGACCATGCCTTCGAACGTGTAGGACCACTGATATCTGTCTTCGTAAGGATGAATATGACTTTACGGGGCTGCTTAAATGTCGAAAGATACTGTTGTAAGGAGGGGGGATAGTGCAGCAATGGGCATCTGGAGTCAAGTAAAACCAGTAATATTTCGCATATTTCTGTTACTCGCCATCTGACGAAACACAATCAGCAATTAAATTCAGTAGGCCAAGAATTAATCTCACAATTGTCGCCAGACTTCTAAGTTTCGCTCATATAGCGGAGGAGCTATTGGCATGCTCGGATCTGTCGAGGTCGAAATTCCGTCCATGGGTGGTTCGCTCGCCGACTGTGACCCCTCCTCCTCCTCCTCCTCCAATTCAGGGTTATTTTGGGACGTCACCCAGGTCTGTAGAGTCTCGTCCGTTTCCTTGATCCACTTCTTGAATACACCCTCCTCATTTTTCTCCACCTGCTTCTTATTCATCTCATAGTTCCATTTGGGTCGCCGAATTATTGTGAGTTTGCGTGCTGGGCCCGGCGTTGTAGCTTCCGGAAACGTTGGATAGATAGCGTTCTCTGGAGGTATTGGCCTTGGTAATGGCAAGGTCGATGCTTTGAGCTTCGCATCTTCTAAGAACTCAGCTGAGAGTTTCGTAAACGCGGATTGGAGTCGTCGAGAGTCCTCCTGCCTCTCCTCCGCATTGCCAAATCGAAACGATCTGCCTGGAACTGGTCTGCCTTTTCCTTTGGACTTCGCAGACGTGGCAGCGAGTGCTGTTGGTGGAGGAGCGTCGCCTCGTTTGATCGCCCTCTTGATCTGTAGTTCCGCTTTATGTTGCTTGCCAGATACTGGTTTTCTGCGAGGCATCGTTGGAGGTCGTGGCGGAACGTGGTCAACCACGCGAAATAAATACGCGAACGGCTGTACACTTATTGCACCGCCCGATCGAGGAGCGCGTCGAGAACGCGTTCAACAACTTCTTGAGTTCATCCAACAACCTCGAAAATCTCAAAAATGTCTTCACGACGGCGCATTGGCGTTAGCGTCGCGACAACGGAGGCTGCTCGCCGGCAGCTTATGCAGCCCGTGCCGTGTTGGGAGAAGCAGTGGGTGACACCTGCGGATGCACCTGCTGGGTCGACGCTCAAGGTGTATCGCTGGGTGAAAACGGAGAAGAAACAAGTGCGTAGGAACGTGTTATCATTCTGAAATACTTATACTCACTCTTATGTAGAATTTCAGCGACGATGAAGACGAGACGCTAGATGAACCTCTCGCGCCGCTGCCTGACGAGCCAGAAGCGAATGACGCCGACGACGAGGACCAGGATGAGGCAGCCTCCGCCAGTGGTCGACAGACCGGACAGGCCACTCCCGCTATCTCTCGCGCCGTCTCCGAGCCTGGACTACCGCAGGAGGAGACCACAGTCCGAAAACCACACCCACTCTCCGTATCCCTCGTCCCCGATTCTCCTACAGCAACAGTAGCAGTCGATGGCGACGACGCTTTACTAGCTGTAGACGCTGCACTGAAGCCGCTGGAAGATGATCTGGAGATACCTACACTGGGGGCTGGTGTCGAAGGAGCACTACCAGAGCTTAGCGGGGACGCAATTGGAGACTTGACAATGGCGGATTTGGGACCTGATGGGACGCAGTTTGAAGGTGCTGGGGACCTTGGCCAATTACAGGGTACGGATTCTTTGCTCGGGGGAGAAATGATGGACCAGAGCGGGGATCCTTTTGAACCAACAGAATGAGATCTGTGTTTTTAAAATTGTTGTATTTTATGTCTGTAGCAAACATATACCAAACAAAATCGATAAAGTACGAGAAACCGTCAACTACTGCTTCAGAGAGTTCTGAAGCTGCAGTAATTCGAACCGTGCTTCTGCTGGAACCTCTGTCTGCTCAGCAGGAGCGGACAACGACGACACATAATTTGGCCGAACGCCCTCCTTCCAGAGACGCGTATAATCCTCGCCTAAAGACCACTTCCCTGGGTTTCCTGTCCCACCAACAATCATCTTCCACCGTTTCCGAGCCTCCACAGACTCTTGCACGGTCGCCCCGCCGTCTTCCAATGTTTTGAGATGCTCCTCTTCTCGCTCGAATCCTTTCTCTGTCTCCGTTGGGCCGAACGTGGCTTCATATGCCTCCGCTTCTGCAGCGGCTGCGACTGTTGCAATGCGTTGTTCGGAGCGCAGAGAACGGAACTGGGCGACAGCGATTAAGTACGCGTCCGATAGCGACTTGCCATGGTGCGTATGCAAGTTCACGGCAAACCGCACGGCACTGTTCCATTGTCAGCATCAAACGTCATATACCTGAATACAAATTCAACGCACTCTTCTGGTTTCGGATTGTTGGTCCGTTGCGAGAGCATCTTCCACGCCGCCCCTCGAATGGGGTGCTCCGCCTCGATCATCCCATCCTCCAAAAGATTTCTCTCCCTAAACGCCTCGAAAGGATGGTCACGGAAAAACTGCCGTCTCAGCTCATCTTCGACATAGACAACAGGAAGGGCTCTCGGCTTTTCTGGCTTCTGGGGTGGATGGCCAATTTGTCTTCGCGCTTTGGGCAGGTCGAAGTCGGATCGTTTGGGCGGGGCGCGAGGAGGAAGAGGTATTGGAGGATGGTCGAGGACGGCTTGATACCATGCAGGCTCCTGCTGGATGTATTTTGACTGCAGCAGGCGACCTACTTGTCTGTGCACTTGTGTTGCAACGCGTCGAACCATGGCAGAATTTTGGGTGATCGGAAAGACGAAATTCTTGGAGAGCCTAACTTCTTGCCGACGCGTGGGAAGCAGAGTTCGGCAATGAAAACAAAACTTCGGGAGGATGAGCAAAAAAACTGTTAATTAAGAAACAAATCATCTAGTATACACGAGAGAAAATATAGGATTAAAATGCATGTTCAGTCGAGCCAGCGCCAACTGAGCTCGTACTCGACGATGAGCTGACACTCTGTAAAATGCGATCGACGTAGTTCGCTCCGCTCCTGAAGTAGAGAAATCAATCGAGTTATATGCCGGCTCAGATAAAATGACTGACCATTTCTGATGGGTGAGAATGTCGACTCCTAGTTCCCGTTCCTTCTGTTGGACAAGCTGGATATAAGCAAGCATACCATCTTCCTTGAATCTACGGGAGAGCTCCGCTGCAAAGATATGTAAGTATTCATCACCCACCAAAATTTGAAAAGAAACGCTAACCCCATGAAACAGCATTGCAATGTAAGCCAGCGAGAGAGATCAGTTGCAGCACGAAGCCTTCTTTCCCAAGGTCCCAAACAAAGTTCTTCAAGTCGGCGTCTGCTGCACGTCAATATCATTCAAAGAAAATGAGATAAAAACGAAAATGAGTACCATTGAAACCAAAGCTAGCCCAGTTGAAAGAAGGACTCAGGTTGTATGTAAACCATCTATTTGAAAGATATGTATCAGAATCCAATAGGCGACGAAGGAGACGGCAACTTACTTGCCCGGGTGTTGCTCACGTATTTTCGACGAAATGTACTTGGCTGTTGATAAATTCGGTGTCGACGTTTCTACCCAGAGAAGATCGGCGTAAGGGGCGTAGATCTTTGACCGCTTGATAGCTGCCTGTTGAAAACGCGTCAAGATTGAATTATATATATGCAAGCTCTCAAGAAACTTGCCTCGACGCCTCCCGTGAAGTGATAGTAACCCTCGCGAGTTCGAGGTACTACCTTTTTTCAATATTTGACGTTGGATATTCGCGAAAATTACTTACAATCCCAGTTCCAAAATACTTCCTTGCCGAGCATGTCCTTAGCGATTTCTCTTGCCTGAGTGTTCGACTTGTTTTCGACCGCGGCTAGATACTCTTGATACGCTGCATCTTTGTTTCCAATGTCCGAGGCCTTTATGGACTTCTCGACGGCTGCACAAGAGTTAGTCGAAGTGAAGGGTGAAATCATTATTGGAACCGACCTTCATTGAAAGTACACATGTCATGTTCCTTCAGCCATTTGGTCTCGAGAGCCTCCAATTCCGCGGCGCTCGCACCATCGGCCTCAGCCTGAGAGACCTCATCTGCGAGCGCATTACCGGGTGTCGTCGTGCCAATGATGAACTCGTGATCCGCAACATCGACGGTAGACGAAATGAGTTTAGCGGACTCCGCGTCCGTTCGTGCGATGAGAAGCATGGTATTCTGCATCATGTCGAGCTGGAAGCGTGACGCGATGAGCCGGGAGACGTGTGCGGACGCAGGTACAACGACTTTCCCGCCTAAATGGCCGCACTTCATTTTGCGTGTTCCTTGAGAATGAGGACGCGAGTTTCTTATTAAATCGGACACACCTTTTTACCGCCGTGAAGTTGATCCTCCATGTGTATAGCAGCGGCGCCCTTGGAAAGAAGTTAATGTAGCCGCAGACAGTGTTAAATAACGAATACATACAGATTCGGCGAAGAGTTTCACGAGCTTCATTACAGCTGACAGCCCGCCATGCCTGAGGATTTCTTGTTGAGTGAAGAGTTAACGTCTACATGCTTTAATGTTCACCCTGTGTCCGCATCAGCAATTATGGGTCGTAAATAGTCCACGTAGGGCATTTTAGAGCGAGCTTCGGGAGTTGATGTCATTCGTTCATCGTAGTGCTTCTTATCGTGTAATTGCTGAGCACGGAATATTCGATGGACTTGGTTTGGTACAGTAGTATATGGATAGTCACTGTAAACGGCATTTGAAGCATATGACCGTAATTGTAAGATTAGAACTCACCCGAAATCAGGACCAACTTCATTGTTTCCGGTAGTGAGCAGACTGCTGCACGCCCACCCACTGATATACACGACGTCCTGATTTGCAGCCATTTGTGACATCTGCGCAGAGTCTATCGCGCCCATAGTATGCACTGGCCTCCCTTCCTCAGCAGCTTTACTTAGCGTTGCGTATAGCTTGTCCGCCATGTAAGTCGAAGGAAGAGGGAGCACGGGCATAGATCCTTGTTTTGACGCGACCGCGGCAGGCGTATAAGGACGTTTTATCAGCGAGAACCGAGGTAATGAGAAGAATGCAGATAGTCTGGCGCATCGTTCCTCGAAGTCCTGAGTCTCGTCCGCCAGGGAAGGGGGCTTTATAGGGAGTGCCTCGGGTGTGGGGAAGACTGAGCTCGAGTTCGCCGTCGTCGAGGATATGCTGCTCATCGCGCGAGTTGAGCCTATCGCAGCTCGTAGACCTACGCGAATCATCGGTGGACGCATTGTGTGCTGTGACGAGGAGCACGTCGCGGTGGTTTATAAACAACCGTCGGTGACCAAGAGGTGCTCGCTGCTGAAGCTGTCGATCGGCTTTTCCGGCAATCATACGGACCGGTGGTTGTCCATTGGCAGGTGCCCACCGACGTTGCCCGACGTTGGCGTCGTCCAATGTCCACGAACACAACGTCGACCTCGAAATCATAGGACAAGTCTTTTTGCTTGAAGACACTTGATAGAATGGATCCAGACGCGGAAATGCCGAGCGCAGACGCATTGCACGCCAATATCGATCCTATCTGGACTTCGAGTCGCACTGCTCGACAAATATACTCACTCGGAGAGGTTGAAAAGGTGCGTGCTTGCTTAAAACTTGGCCTGCCGATGCGCTAAAACGTTGAGAATCCTTGCAGGACATTGCTCGACTGTTGTCGCTGGCATCTTCGTCCGTAGCGTTGCTGACGCTACCTCAAACGGATCCGCCAGACAGCACTCTTCCTCAAGGCGAAGAGCGTTCGGAGCAGTTTGTGCTCGAAGTCAGCGAGTATTTTGAGCTCCTCGATGTAAGCCATCTTTCAAATCATGTTCTCTCAGTCATCCTTTACGTGTCAAATCTCTTACCGGCATCTCCTACGCAAGCAAATTCACATCAACATTCGCTCGACGCTGGCACAGATCCGACAGTCCCGAATCGCCCCCTCCGCAATTAACGCACCTCCGCCTAACTTCATCCCTCAGCCATCCGGCGTCGGAACGCCCTCCCTGAGCACGACGTCGGGCGAGGAAGGACCGGAGCGTTCAGGCCTCACAAAATCGGAACCAAAGCGGGGACTTCAGGAGGAGCGCATCAACAGGGACGCTTGGAAGGGCATCCTGGAGGCTCTGCAGAAGCTGAAAGCTGCTCGGGAACGAGATAGCAGCAGGATGGACACCTCTTGACATGACGCATAACTTGATCGGGAGTATAATGCTACGGGTGCGTGCGCCGGATTGCTCATTCTGTTTCTCTATAGCTGACGAGAAGAATGACGGATCTAATAACGACTAGCAGATCCTGTTGGCCAAAACGCATGTTCACCATCCTCCTACCCGCAGCGGCACGACGTAATACATTGCGGGGACAGCGGTCTACGTATTCACCATCTCGAGAATTTCCGTCGCCTTCTTCAGCTCCTCTGAATACATGAGCTCAGAACCCTCCTTGCCGGCCTCCTCGTTCTTCACTCGCGTCTGCCAGGAAGGGAAAGAAGAAGAAGAAGGGATTGAGAACACCAATCGGACGGGTTCAAATGTGCAGGGAAGAGGAAAGCTCGAACGAACGTACCACCAGTTCTCTCAGCTCGAGGTTCTTGTTTGCAAGGCTCTCCTTCGTCACTTTGACCATCTTCTTCGATTCATCGATCATCCGCTCCTACACGCATACGCATGTAACAAAGCAAACACGCCTCATGTCAGAATCGAGCATTACTTCCCGTAGACCGTGACCTCGCGCCCATATGATTGCCACAGCAACAGACGTGATCCACGCACCGTGTTCTTGATGTCATACTTGTCCTCCGCGCTCTCAACCTGCTTGCCCAGCTTCACCGACAAATCTGAGACCTCGTTTTGATAGGATTCGAGCTCTTTGTTGAGGCTGAACGAGGCGCGTTGCGTCCGTCAATCAAAGGGGTTCTTCGCAGGTTTATCCGGGTGCTCACCGTCTGACCGCATCGCCTTGGATTTTGAGGCTTCGTTTGGTCCTTTGAACTTCTGCACTCATTGTCGATAGTACAGTGGTTGAATCGAACAAGAGGGGTTGATGAAAGATGATGGGATGATGTCAAGGGACTCGAAGGTGGACTGCGGTACGTCAGTGTGCGATTATCTTCCGCCGTCGAGCGTGTGCACACGCATATAGCCAGATCGATAGCATTTGAAAACAAATCAGCTATTTTCGAAGCAAATGGCCGGGCGAGCCACTTCGTCTACGATGACTGCGATGTATTTTTTGCTACTTTTTGACTCGGAATGGTGAAGACTGCGAGTACTACATGTATGCAGTATAATGCTCATGATCACGAAGAGAAAAAAAAAAAGAACCCGACTCGCGTGCAACAAACCAAAAGATAAGTATTTTTTTTGTTCAAGGCATCACGCGACGCAGAGCATCGCTCTGAAGATATTGTGCATGAAGCATATGTCGTTTCATTGCGAATCGTGAGTGAGACTACTACGTAACTACGAGTCAAGACATCAAGTCATGGGAAAGCATCGACCATCCATCGAGGATAGACGACACTAGTAACCAAACGTAACAAGTATTCGCCCACTACAGACCAGCCGATACGCGAATGAAGTACAAGATACAAGACGTACGACGCTAACCAACCAATAGCTAGCGCGACACACATGAGAGGTACAGTACAAGAGAAAATGGGAGGGAGGATGACGAGCCGCCCACTTCGTACACAAAGTGAGACCGAACACGAAAAGACGGTTGGCAGGCACAAAGAATGGTTGGGGGAGTGAGGCATATCAGACAGAGCATGGAAGACTTGGAACCGGGGCATGGAGCGGGCATAACATCGAGGTGATGAACGAGCAAACGGCACATAAGGATGGGTGAAACGCGAGCGGGGACGGGAGACTGGTGCATAGCACGCAGATCCCGCCTCAGCGCGACGCGGTGTTGGACTCCATCTTCTACTGCAACTTCGGCGCGGCCTTCCGAGACATCTTCATTGGATACGAAGCATAATGCGAGCGGCTCGCGCGACGGCGGGGACGAGCGCGTCAGCTCACAGGAGGGCAGCGACCAGAGTCGATCGTTCTTCATCGGGGGTCGGCAGTTCGCGCTGTAAGGGCGGATGGACTGGCCAGCGGCTCTAAGGCGAAGCGACGGGATGGCGGACAGATCGAACGGCGTGCGCATCTGCAGCGACGGCGGACGAACGGGCGGTGGCGGAGGACGTCGACCAAGCTTGATCGGGAGAGGATGGTGGTTGGCGGAGGCGAAGGAGGAAGGGGAGCACCTGTCCTTGGTGCGTGGTCGTTACCAGTCGAGTATGCGGCTCTAGCCACACCAATTCTCGCTTCGAGTCGTGTCGAAAGCAAACTCCCGCGACCAAACAGTGCGCCTCCCGCGCGTCTCCGCGCGTTCGGACACCTGGGCGTGAAGTAGACGGGATCCTGACAGCAGGAAATGGGGGAGCTGGCAAGGACTCGGAGCGAGGGATAAAGGCCGACGACGGAGGGGATGGAAGGGGGAGTGAGCGGATTGGAGGAGGGGGTAGCCAAGAATGTGGTGTCGTGGCAGAAAGAGACGGATAAGAACCAATATAAAAACAATAAACAAGCTTGCGTGATAAAAAAGCCGAGTTGAGACAGATCCACTCAAGCTCCTGGGCCTGTCGAGGAGGCCAAAGAACGTGTAGAGGGAGGGATATCGGTCAAGAGGGGATAAGGAACGCAACTCCGACGATTCGGAGACGACGATGCGTTGTCGAGAAGTGGGGTTGGCGAGGGTGAGCGTAAGACAGTGTCCGACAATTTAAAACCAAGAAAGTAGACAGCACGTTGCGAGGCCGTGCACCAACTCGTAGAGCTGGTGACCAGAGGCTTCAGCAAAGCGCACTGCTCTTGTGTCGCGTCAGAGTAGTCTTCGCGTCGAACCCGATGTTGCCTAGGGATTCCCGACGGTTGCGATCCTAAGAATGCATTGTCGCATGAGATCGTAGTACAGAACTGAAAGCTCTGCACTACGAAAACATGAGACAGTGCGAAGCGGCGCGGCCGCGAACAGACCCAAGATAAAACACGTCGCTGACGTGCTACCTGAGTGGATGGTGTCGGACTCGGAGTGTTACAGAGCGATACGATGCGATGCAGATGATGGTCGTAATAAATCAATAATGCAGTAGTGGTCGAGTCGTGAGTAGCCTGCGTCGAGCAGGTGGCGTGAGTCGTTCTGATCATTGACGTGAGGGAGGTATGGAAGTCCACGTCGAGGAGGGGGCGACCGTCGGTGCGATCAACCCTTTTCGTCTGGCCTCTCCGCCTGACGATGAGAAGGGGAAAGCCCTTCAGAACGCCTGTGGCTGTTGAGACGAAATGACTGCGCCGTGACGCTCAGCGGTGCTAAGCATGAGCGCCTCGTTTAATCTGAAAACGACAATGTAAGACGAATGGTTCTCGAACAAAATGAATGAGAAGTGAACTTACGATCGCAGTCTTTGCGTCTCCATTTCAGCCTGGTTCAGCCTCGTCTGGAGTTGCTGTTGTGTCATCTCGAGGTATTTGATGTGCGTCGTGGCTGTAAATGAAGAATGAGCGTCCTGAAGCTGAGCGCAAATCAAATAGCTACATACCACGATCCAGAAGCGAAACTTTGCTGGACTTCTGGTTCGAGACCGGCAACACGTCCTTGAGCCTGCGGTAACCGTCGCGGAGCTCATCGCGCCTCCTCTGCTCGGACTCGATGCGCTGCTTGCGAATCTCTTCGCGGCGGACATCGCTGTTGGCGGACGACGAGATGGGAGGGAAATCGTCCTCCTCGTCGTCGCTGCCAAAGTCGTCCTTGGATGCCCTGCGTGGCTTCCTCGCAGCACGGGTCGCGATGGGGTTGAAGCGATGGCTGCGAGAGGTGGGGAGACCACCGTGGACGGACGCTGGGGACGCGTTGTCCGCTGTCGAGTTGCTGCGCGACTTGCGGCCCGACGGTCCGGACGGCGGCAAGCTCTCAGAAGAAGAGAGCTCACCGCCACTCAGGTGCGTGAGTGCGGGCGGGCAGATGCTGTCGGGCGGCGTGAAGGGGCGGGCGGGCGAGTTCGTGAACGAGGCTCCCGACGAGTACGCGTCGTAGGGGAGGCCCGGGTTCAGGTTCAGGCTGTTGAGCGTGTCGAAAGCAATGCGCGGCGACGAGCCAGCGGGCGGGACTGGAAATTAAACTTTTGTTTGAGTTTCGATCGCTTTGTGACACGGAAGCAAACTGTTACTCACGCGGAATACCTGCGACACCGAAGGGCGAGTGGGGGAACTGCAGGTAGTCGAAGGCATGGTACGAGTCGTAGAAAGCAGGGCTCGAGTCCATCGCGAATGAGGGCGACTTGGGACGGTCGAGGTGGTCGAAGTGAGATGACTCGATGTGCTGCTCCATGTGAGAGACCATTGAGATGAACAAAGACGAGGTAAGAACGAAGGAGAGGGGTCGTGGACTAGAGAGAGAGGAGGGGGCGTGAATGCGTGCGTCGAAGTGGTCGCTCTGCGGTGGGGAATGAGGAGGTCGGGGACGGTGAGAAAGAGGGGGGGACGAGGAGCGGCGGGAAGAGGAGGGGGAAAGGGATGGGACTGGATTTGGTTCCGTCGTTTGGCCGGGTATTTATGCGAACGGACGGCAAAGAATACCTGCAATCCGGGCATAAAGGGTCTTTCAGTCGGAGTTTGAAGGAGATCCAGGTGATACGATGCTCCCGTGCCTCGTCTCTCTCGTTTTTAGCACTTTCGCACCGGCACTCTGGCAAGCCATCCTTGCGCAGGGCCGGCCGATGTGACTCCTTTCATCTCCCAATTCCCCTCCCATTTCATGAAAATTCTCTACCCATTCACCCTCCATCTCCCCGGCCGTAGCGGCGGACTTGGCCACGAACTTTGACGTCTAGGTCCCACTGGGATCACTTCGACACACCAGACGCCTCCTCGTCACTTCGAAGTGAGCATCTTCTGCTCACCAAAACCCCCTTCGTCACCGCATCAAATTCACCGAGCGCCCTCTCGTTCTGCTCTATCTTCGCTCGCACCGGGCGTCCGACCCAGAACATATCCCAAGATCCGCCGTCTCGTTCCTCATCCTGACCAAATCACCTAAACCCAGCGCATTCTTCCTACGCATAGGCCCTTCGGCCCAAACGGAATAAACTTCTTTGCCTCGAGGCCTATCTTCTCAGCCCTCTAACTCTTTTCATTTCCGGTTATCCATCAAAATAACAAACAACAACTATAACAAACATTTCATTTCGTGCGCAACTCCCCTCCATTTCAATAATGCTATGGCCGTCAAACGTCTCCGTCTTTGTATCTTTGCGATCCCCGGTTCCTGTTCGCTCTCTTCGAATTTCGTTTCGTACCGAATCCGCCACCAAATGTGTATTCAGATGCGTATCAATTTGGTATAGAGTACAGGGAAGCGGCTGGGCGCCACCTCAGCAGGGAATAGCTAGGGCGCAAGAAGAGCTCCTAAACGCGGGGTAAGAGGTGAGAACGATAAATAAGGTCGTAGCGTTAGTCATAAACTCGTGTCGTCGTAACCGGGTCATCAATGTCATCATGAGAGGTCGTGAAGAAAGGAAGGAAATAAATCAAAGAGGAAGCGATCACAAAATAGTCCTTGGGAGAGTCCGACACGCAACGTGTCCAAGAAATCCACGAAATCAAGAGTTGTAGTAACCTGTGCGGACAGCGAAGCAAAGGACACGTCAATCAGCACAAAACCAATTCACCGGACATGAACGAACGAAAGACCGAGGTTTCATCCACTCACCTCCGTAGAATGGACCTTTCATATTCTGGTAGTGCTCCAAGCGCTTCGAGAATCGCCAGTTCAAGAAGAGCATGTACAACTGTCACAGATGCAGTGATAGTGAGAAGGAAAGCTGCGACTAGTCGGCAAAGAATACGCACTTGAAAGACCAGGTCCACTATAAGACCACCAATGAAGGCAGCGTAGATGCTTGAGAAACCGGAAGAGCAGAAGCCATCGGGGAAGCTAGATCCGTTGCTGTACCCAGCAGCTGCAGACGCGGTCCAAAGCTGACCGCCGTTCTCGCACTCCCATAGAATGTTATCCTTCCTACAAAACCAGCAATGGGTGAGACGTTACCATCGATGTGATTCGAAGCGAGAAAGTCTCGGAGTAACTCCGCAAAATAATGAATGAAAATTCGTACCCTCTTTGCAGCTCCACGATCATGATTATGGCTCGAATAGCAGAAGTCACGACAACGAAGGGCCATATGAACTTGCAGACTCGCGTATAGATGTAAGATTTCTTCAGTACCAAGAAGGCAAAAGGCGAAAAAGATATGTCGTAAGAATTGTTATCCATCAGCTGACAGTAGCCGATAAGCCACTTACGTTTGAAAGCGCGAGGATGTTTACAGCCGCTGCTGCAGCGATGCCCAGAGAAATGCCACCGTAGATTTGCCTGGTACCCGCAATTCTATCAGGGCTGAGGGAAAGTATTGACTGGCGGAGAGGTGACTTACCATTCGGGATATACAAAGAACAGGAATTGTCCATAGCGAAGGAGGAATATTCCGCCTGCGATGCTGTAGAGCTAAAGACGTCCTCGGTCCAAATTGAGAACCCTTAAGAATAGGATTCGGCGCTTACCACGATAACTACACCCCAAGCAATAGCACCATGGCGCTGAGGGAAGGATGAATTGAGCAAGCGCAATCGAGCCAATGGCGTTCGACGGGATAACTACCAGAGGAAGAAGCAGCAAACAATTGTCACACCTGTGTCGTCGTAAGCATACCCCTATCGTGCGGGATACGTGCGATCGATCACTCACCACATGCCTTAGAATCTTATTGATAAATGCGTAGGGGTTTCCTGTGCGTCCAGAGAAAGGAAGAAAGCGATTCTTGATGGCTTTTCGCAATGCGAGGTTGCAACGCGTCAAAATGTCGTCGTGAATTCGTGAAAAAAGAGAGACTCTCGGGGGGAAAGTGTATCGCTGATAGAGACCGGAATGCCCGTAATCGAACGCGAGCCCGTTCGCTGACGTCCACTGGCGAGGTGGTGGTGCAGGTCCAAAGTCGAGCAGAGAGCCCCTGACCAGCGACGAAGGAACCTAACGGCGCTCCCAGAAGCGTGACACGTACTCAATAGCGCCGTGACTGAAGATCCCCCAAGTGGCAATGCAAGAACTAGGCGTGACAGCGTTACACTTTCCTTCCTCTTCTGGAGTTTTCTCTCTTCCAGCTTTCTCCGCCTCCGCTAGGACGAAACTCTGCCCTTCGACCCGCACCACGATGTTCGACGCAGGGACGAGGTTGTTCAGTGTTCCACGTCACTGTATCTCCTAGCGCTCCATCTCGACGTAATATTCCGCGACGACAAGGAAAATCGATAGAAACAGGCCCATGCATGAGAACGGAAATCGCTCCTATGGTTCCAGTTCACTAAACAGAGGTATACGCGGCTGCTTTCAATGTCGGGCGAAATGATTTCCGGTTCCTTACTTCGAATTCGTCTTCCTGCCCGAACTTTGTCCAGCATGGGCCCATGATTCATCAAAGGACACGATGCTATCAATATCGGTGCTTCCCATTTGTGCAGCCTAAGTTCGAACCTTGGGCCATGCCGAAAGAATACAAGTTGTATGTCGTTCCTTTTGATTAAACGATTAACGTCGCACTGATGCGCCTGCGCATCAAATATCAGAGCGTGCTTATCCTTTCTGAACGCGAACGCACCCTCCGACGATCGAACCTCGCGGGCTGACCAAGATGTGGCTGAAATGCAGCGATACACGATGCTCTCGAGTCTGTGCTGAATCCGTGGAGTTTAGTTTCTTTGATGCTGCGCCATGGATAGCCCTCGATTGTCCCCAAACCCACCACCCCTGTTTCCCCTTAAGCACTTCGTTTCGGAGGGGAGCATCTCTGTCAAAGCGAGACGACTCTGACTCTCTCCCCTCCTCGTCACTCATCTCCGTCCCCTGTGTCTCGCTACGCAAGTCCAAACAGCTCAGCCAACTTCACTACCTTACTTGACAACGATCTGGCCTGCAGCGACAACCTGTGCAGCGCCTTATTTGATGGGCATGGATCATTCGCGGAAACCAGCGCGAAATGAAGGTGCGAAGAATTACGAATAAAATTCTGAGCCGCTCGCGAACTTGCTCTCGAGTCACTGGACACCCACGAGGCCAAGGAGGAAGGGCGTTCTTTCGTGAGCTGGGCCCTCCCGTTCGCAATCGTAAGTTCCTCTGGCCCCAGTACCTTTGATCCCTCGATTTAAAGAGCTTCTCCCAGATAAAGTGCTGGCGATGCATCCCAAATTTCGAGAGCGCTTGAGCAAACTGCCGAGGCCAGCGTGCCCATCACCCTTCTTACCCGCTGCATTTCGTCATTGGGCCGACGGTGTGATCGTTGTCAGTATATGATCTATGCGGGATCTCCCTAGGATCGACAAGACGGTGTGGCTTTCTCTGAATTGCCCTTCCCTCCGTGTACCAGTCCATAGGCGAGGGTCGATCATTGCACGACGGATACACGGTGCCGCAAATTACACCGACAGTCAAGGAGCGAATCCGAGTTGAGCCTCGTTCGTAAGTCACCGAAGCTTTGAATATACCACCGCACTTATTCTCCGTCTTCACAGAAGCGCAAGAGCAGGTATCGATTTTTTCTTTACGACTTGGAGCACTATCGCGTTAATCAGCACCCATCAGCTCGTAGGTTTTGACGGATTCGGATATTCTCTGAATTTACTTCGTTCTGAACTTCGACTTCAATCCGCCCCGGTGCGGACCCAAACGAGTCATTACCTCACGTACGGCTTCTTCTCCTTCAACTTCAAGACGTTTCGTCGCTCAGCTGACCAGATTTTGTCAGGACCTCGTTTCACAACCCAGCACCCAATGCTCACTTTTCGGCGAAGTTGCCGTGACGATTTCGGAGACGAAGTCCGTATACAACGTCTGGACGCTCTCTTCGCCGACCACCGTATCTTACTCCTCCGCAAGCTGCGCTGATACCATCCGTCAAGTGCCAGCTCCGTCGGCGAACGCATGTCCCTTATGTCCAGACGTCTGCCCTCCGTAAGTCCATCTAGTACAAGACGAGTTTGATTCGAATCCCTTCACGTCTTCACATAACTTCCATGCGCCCTGCTGACGCGTAAATCCCATCCTTTACGCCAAACTACGGTCCTGACCTCCCGGTATCAAATTCAAAAGACTATTATCGTTCCTTTCGACTACCGTCGCAAACTCCCCCTTGGCTCAACTGGACCACTCTGCGTTCCCACTGGCGACCTATCGTCCGGAGCTTTGCCTCACACGACGTCTTTCCAAAGAATGACTTGCTGACGTCCTTCACACGATAGAACCAATGAAGTCCTCGTCGAGAAGTCGAGAACAAAAGGGGCTTCTCGCCGAAGGCACGGAAACTTTTCATTTTCCTTTCTGCGCCAGTTGCTTCTCCTGGATGGCGGAACACTCCGCTGAGCTCTTACGAGAATATGAATCCGTACCTCTGCGGTAAGTCTCGCTCTGCATCTCCTTGTGACCACCTGCTCTTCTCGTTAACGGCCGTCTAGTGCGATAGCAAAGAAACTCGTTAAAGTGGATATTACCTCGGTAAGGCGGAAATCACTCGCTACGACAATCAACCCTCTTCCTCCTTTGCGGAAGCACGCTCCGCTCTCATTACCCTTCTATCCGCCGCGGCATTTTTTCTAGAGGGCTTCAGCTGGATCTCAGATCTCTGACATTTGAAAACTTTTACCGCACGACACCCTCCTCCATCCCGGATCCTGTCTTCGGATAAGCTCAATTCCAATAAGGGGATGCAGAGCGGAAAATCTCTGCCAATCGTCTAGCAGCTGACTCGCTCGTCGTTTCCTTCGGGCAATGTTCCTCCCTCCGAGCTGCTTGGTCGCCGTCCCGTCCATCTCTTCTGAAATGCAGAGTACAGAATAAAGCTCTCGACTTTCCTTCTTTTCTTATATAAGGCGCCTGGATCTGTGGAGCTTGCGACAATGGGGCTCACACTGAACGAAAAAAACAATCAAACGATGAAGCTCCGTCTCCGTCTCCGAAGGCTCGATGGGTGGCGTTTTTGCTAATTAATGTGTCTACGGAACCTCGTCGCTCCTCTTCCCAGTCGATACATCTAGGGCCGAAAGAGTTCTCAGTTCCTTTACTAGAATCCTTTCTTGACCTTGCACGTTGTCCTGCATCCAGGCTTCGACGCATGCAATGTCAAGCATGCTGCCACACTCGCCTCGTGCACCCCGCCTCATGTTCTCCTCGGTGTGAAGATTGCGCTCTCGTTTGATGAGACTTTCCATATGTCCATTCGATACTTACGCCTCTATACTTTCAGAGAGCTCATCTCGCAGGTAAGTGGTCGCAAGCGTTTTCTGGATTGTTACAAGGGGACAAAAAATACAGACGATGAGAGAATAAGAAAAAGGTGAAGGATACAAGATGTGCCAGCCTAGATACATCGAACAAACTATTCTAACTGCATGTCTGTACAGATGTCCGTGTTCGCTGTCGAAGCGAAAGGTAGTAGGGTACATAGCAAGTCAAGGAGCTATAGCTCAAGCGCGGGTCTAGCCGCGCTATATTCGAGCGTGATGTGAAGGACGTTCTTTCCAGTGTAGGCGTTCAAATCAACGAGCAAAAAAAATCATCAACCGATGCCCAGCACGGGATTTCCGATATCCCACCACCACTCCCGCCCTTGCAGCCCGTTCCGCCTCGCTCGACGAGCGTTTTGTGATCAAATGCCGATGGATGTCGTAAGAAGTCGTTCATTCGTGTCGTGGTGTAAGCATTCGTATACCCTTCGTCAGTATTGCCAGTTGTTCGATCGAGAGAGTGAGTGAAATGTATGAGCGAGATGTTGCTGAAGATATGGATAATGGATATGAGGGAATGAGATAGGTCCTTTCAGGACGGCGGTGATCCTCTCGTATGGAGGGATCAGAAATGAGAGAAATGAAGTACTGGTATGAGGGAAGTAGAGTGGGATGAAGATTCGCGGTCGAGGGACGGGGGACCAATGGAAATAGATGTATTCGAGGGTGAGGCGCCCAGTGTTTTCGTTACGAGCCGGTGTAGACGTTTTTTGACGAGTAGAGTCCGTGGAAATCCGCCGTCGTCGCCATCGGCAGCGATAAATCGTCCTCAGCATCGAGTTGAGGAAAGACGACTGAACTCCATATGGCGATATGAGATCGTCATCAACGCACCAGGCGGAGACGTTCTCAATATCAAGCCACCACGCGGAGTGTGTAGAGCGGTGATGTCCAATCCAACTCCTCGCAAGAAGGCACCTGCAAGAATTATACCAAAAGACCAAGCGGGGAAAAACAAGCGGCCGATAACAACGACGACGGGAACAGAGGAAAGGGATGTGAAGACGGATAAATAGGAAATGTATCAAACAAGCTGCGCAGGAATCGATAGCGACTCAAGCGAAGTCGTTGTCCGATCCTCCGGAATCCTCATTCATTTGTTCGCCTTCGAGCGCGGTGTGCTGGGCGTTTTCCGGCGGAGGAGACAGTGGTCGGTCCAAAAGGTGCATTGAGACCGACTGGCCAGATGCTTCTGGGGTGCTGCCGACGCTGAGCGAAATCTTCTCGTTAAGAGACCGAAGTCGGTTAACCTCGCTCTCCAGAGCCGCGAGACGCGTCTGCATCTGCCTGGTGGTCTTGTCGAGCTGGATAATGTAGTTCGTAGCTGCACAGCAAGTATGATGAGCGATCAAATTGTCACGTCAAAGCCGTCGATCAAACTAGCGTACCTCGTTCCAAAAGCGACACTTTGCTGCTCTTCTGATTCGACACGGGGAGGACGTCCTTCAGGCGGGCATAGCCATCCCGAAGCTCGTCCCTCCGCCTCTGTTCGGCCTCAATGCGCTGTCTCCTTGTAGCTTCTTTCCTGCTGTGGGCGATGTCCTGAACCATCTGCATCATATTCCTGGGTTCGTCTTCGTCGGAATCCACTGATCTCGCGCGGCCTCGGCGGCCTGAGGAATTGGAAGAGGGTGGGGTCGGGTTGTACCGAAGGGGATTCCTGTGGACGAGGGAGCTTCCGCGCGAAGAAGAGGGGGAGCTTGTGCCGCTGCCGTTTCTCGAGGCGTATATTCCCTCCGCCGAGGTGTCTGAACCTGAAATCGGAGGCGAGAGCGGATCGTATTGACTCGGTGATTGAGGGGGAGGGGACGTTGAAGAGTTGAGCTGCAGATTTAGGTTGGAGGGAGAGGGAGGATAAACAGGGTTAGGGTACTGTTGGCCCGGCATGAGGTTGAGGTGCCGCTGGAACTGCAGGGCGTGCAGCTCGCTGGCAGACATTTGGCCTGCAAAGTGGAGAGAGATCAGCGCGAATGCAGCAAGCATGAGGCTCTGGAGGAAGGATACACACGTTGCGGCGGTGCGGGCTGCTGCACGACTTCATAATTAGGCATCTGGTGGGCAAAAGGCATGCCGTACGCAGCAGCCGCTGCCTGAGGATCGTGGCCCTCCTGCTGGTGATAGAATGTGTACTGGGCCTGCGCGAGAGCCGGGTCCTGGTGGTCCATCTCGAGCGCGTGTTGCGGATGCTGTTGATGGTGAGGATGCTGCTGCTGATGGTGCTGCTGCTGGTCCATGAGAGGCGCAGGTGCGGCCACGGGGAGGGCGAGAGATCTAGAGGTCGTCGCAGACGCGGGGAATGTCGAGAAAGAGCTGCTCGTCGCCGTCGTTGGTGGTCGTCGCTGTGGTCGTCAGTAAACGTGAGGGGAGCGTGGCAGATGGCGGTAAGGAAGAGAAAAGGGTGAAAGGGAGTCGAGAGAGGGCGATATGAAGGGGCCCACAACTTGCCGTCAACACGAGGCCGTCGACGTTCAGCCTTTTCTGCTTATTTTCTTTGTTTGGCAAACAGCCTCCGCGATGGGGTTACCCCTTCCTCTTCCGGCCCACTTATCTCTCCTCCAGCCCTCCGTTTTCTTTCTTTCTTGCGCGAGGAGGCTCAGATAAATGCTAACAATATTTTTCCGAGTACGAGAGCAATTTCTGTGATTTTTGACGATTTTATTCGGTGTTGTGCAAACAGCATTTCCTCATCGAGCCCATTTCTTATTTACGCAACGTGTTTGCTCTCTCTCCTCCTCCTGCGCTAACCGCGAGTAGACTGGATCTACCACATATTGCGCGCAGCAGGAACCCCGACAAATGATAGAGGAAAAGAGTCGAATACCCTCCAGCCTGCATATCCCCACCTCCTTCTCGAAGGGACGATTGGCCTGAGCATGGGACTTACAGTTCCTCATACCGCCTTATTAGATGCTCGACTGTCTCATGAGATCCCTTCTGCCAGGGTTACAACTCGTATTTCAAGCCACACATCACACGAAGAACTGCTATCGCTTTGCTTTGCGCCCTAACCGCCGAACACATCGGCGTTCTCTCGCGCGCACCCATAATATCTCCTCTCTTGATTTGAAGGAACCTCACGCCGATATAGGTTTAGTCCACATCCATCTGATTGCCACACATCTCGGACTCCAAGGCCTCAACATCAGCTGTGGAAAGCACAGACCCGCGCGTATATAACTCTACCTGCCAGCTGAACCTGTCCTTTGAATACCGACGACCGTGCAACCTCCTCGGACTCGCGTCGAGAACCACCCATCGGTCTGACGGTTCTGCCAGTTTTTCATTGATCTTGACGCGAAAATATCTAGATGAAGAACGACGCTGTCACACATATCTGTCTTCCGACGCTCGGTAGACTAACAATTGAGAATGGGAAGGTCGGATACTTGACCCCAGGTGAGAGCAATCCCTTTTGTCTGCGGGACACTGCACCCGACCTCGGATTCCAGTCTTATTCAAACAGCTTTGATCAAGGCTTTGAGCTGTGAGGAAAACGTCTTCTAGTTCAGAATCATCAGTGCAATTCCGAAAGAGAAAAACACGCGTCGTACCTTCCTTGTAATCGCTGATCGGGGACCGTCTCTTCAATCTCGGGCCTACATCCTCCCGATTCCAATTTCACGAGCGTTGCGAGGAACTTATCAAGTCACAGATTCAAATGCTTCAAATCCGAATCGAATACTTCTCACAGACTTGGCCCCACGAGGCGATTTAGTGGTCGATCGCACTACAAGGATCCGATTTTGACGTACGGGCTTTTCGGGTCGTAACGAAGGGCGATCGTAAGGAGGCCGTGTTTCAAGGATTTGGAACTTTACATGAAAGACACTATCCCTTGCGTTCCCGGATCCGATTTCTTCTTGATCGCACTTCGTAAAAACGATGATACCCAGCGCCCAAGCAGTTGGACGAGACTTCAGTCGAATCACAATACCATTAGGAAAATCAGCGAGAATAACTTCTCTTAATTGGTCAAGGCGATAGCAGATATCGGATCCTCACATTGATATCTTGAGTTTATTCATCTTGAACAATGCGCACTGATTGCTGTATATCTGACTGTTGAACTGCTCGTAACGAATTGTGGAAAGGCATTGGTTATTTCACTTGAACGTGAAGATCGACGATCAGGAACTCACTAATACATAATGCCCAGAAAATGTAGTGTAAAACCTCGTTGTAACGCCCGCGTTCAACATCCATTCACCACCACCAAGTTTTGGGCGGCTGTGGGGCTTGTCGAGCCTGTCGAGCCTAAAGGAAGGAGGTCGACTATTCAGAAGACAGAACGGGAAGGAAAGCTCGAGCTTGTAAGTCTCACCGCCATCACCTCTTGGTTATGGACGCGGACGTACTCCCTCAAGAACTGGAACACTATTTCCGTTCCTTGCATAAGGGCCATCTTGACGTTCTTCCGCGCAACCTCGAAGTCATCGTCTTTGAAGTCCTTCAGTAACTATACGAAAGTGAAATCATTATAAGTTAACACCAAGCAAATGTTCATCACATGTACGCACCTCGTCCAGGACATCCTTCCCTTTCTTGCGACGATTCCACGCCTAGCGCCCAAGTTCATAAGCGGCTGACCAACAAAGTAATTGATAGAGGAAGGGACGTACTGTTGAAACCGTGTCGAAGAGGTTTGTGACGAACAACTCCTGTATTTGCACGAAGGTGTAGGTCTTGAGGAGGCCGAAGTGGTCCTGGAGAGGAAAGCGGACGTGAAAAAGAGATCACAGAGAGCCTATCTATTCGTTCCCTTACCTTTGCAGCTACGCCCTCGTCGGGATCTTGTTTTGTTGGGTCGTTTTTATCGATCCACTCCTTTTCGAGCCAAACAGCCAACGAAGTGACTTCTTGCAGAATAGCCTTGAAAATTCATAGACCTCTTGATTAGAATATCGGTCACAACATCGACGCGAGACGACGTACAACGATCGCAGGAGCTAAGACGCTGCAAATACCTTGATCCCAGGATGAGCACACCAGTTCATGCAATTTCCCCTAATGATAATCGCCTACCTGCTTTGCATAGGTCGCTGAAATCCGTCGTGCCCACTATAAGAGACATCCCCGACATCTTAAGCCTCTCTGCAAGGACTTCATAGATGTCGAATGGCCATTGTAATACCGCAAGCAATTGCTGACGGATATCATTCGGAAGGGCTGTCCCCTCGATTTCCTCGAGACTTGAACTATTCATCCGCTGTCAACGATTGAGCCAATAAGAAAATTATAAGAAGACATACCCGGAGATCTAGTAGGACATCAATGTCGATTAGACATGCATGAGCGAAGACCATGACGGGAGGCACATACAGCTACAACTGGTTTGAGAGGGTGGTCAAATGCACAAGTATGAGTACGACTCACAATCATTGGGATAACCAAGCTCCACGAGTGCGTTATAATACCACTGAGTATACTCTAGCATCTCTTCTCTCGAATTCAGATGCTTCTCCAGAATTCTACTCGACTCCCATACTCTCGCGCATTCCTTCTCGAATAGTTCGGTAGGTGTCATTTCGCCCTCCAAGTCAGCAAGGGATACACCACCAGACGAGTTCCCGCGTTTGTCGTACGCTGACCTCCTCTCGCTATCTAGAAAATAAATTGAAAATGGCATCGAAATGGAGGGGAGTTTGCCTACCGGAAAGAACTTGGAATGTGGTCGACACCACTACAGAAACACGATGAAAAAACGAGCTAAAATATTACGAAATCCATGCCACTTACAAGAGAATGCTTCGCTCGCCCCAGGTGCCTTGTTATGCGCCGGATTAAGTTGAGTGGCAAGCTGTTGTCGCTAGGTGATTAGCACTTTGTCGATCGTGATTGAGACTTGTAACTTACCTTACGATACGATATCTTTATTTCAACGGCAGTTGCATCTTTCCCGACGGAAAGCACATCATAATAAGATGAACCTTTGCAACTGAGTACGCGTTTAACGACTTCCTTCTGAGCATGCAGAACAGCATCCTCCCCGCTCGATTCCGTAGGATCAGGCGCAGACTTGGAATCCGCTATGACCTCGTTAGTCTCACTAGTACTGCGTCGGATGACTCCCGTACTTACATTGAACGTTTTGCAGCGGATGAGTCGTCTTTGCTTGCGGATCGAGGACATTGATCGTTTCGCGTAGTTTCAAGGCCTCCGGAGTAGAGAACGACGCGATGGATTTGTCGCAAAATTCACGAGCCTTCGCGTAGTCTCCAGCGTCGCGAGAGGCCTGCGCTTGCTTCAGAGTCTTCAGAGCATCGCGTAAGTTGGCGTTCATATTCGAACGGATCGTGATCAGGTAGGAGCTCGCGAAAAGAGGCAGAAAGAAGGAGATGGCAAGGAGGGGGAAGCAGGCAGCCTATGTAGTCGGGAATTCCGCCATCCGGACAAAAAATAAGGGCTTTGCATTGAGTTCAAACGCCTAGAACGAGAGCGCCATCACTGGCATCTGGGCGGAATCTCATCCCTTGTCGTCCAATGCTGTCCAACAGGCCCGTACCTTTTTGACGCGTGCCTCGCAAGAACCAGATCGCGCGCAACAGCACAGCGCCATCGATTGTCGACGTTCAAGAATGTCACGGTGAAGCGCGGTTGAGATTTATTGGAATGGATGCTAGCCTGACAGGAACATCATAGGATCCTTGACGTGATACCGAGGGTTTCCGTCGAGAGACGTTACGAGGCGCCTAGGCGGTGGTCCACGATGAAGTTTGCATTATGAGTTGAATCGAAGACCTCTCGATAAATTTCAGCACAAAGACGCGGACGAATGGCTCTTTATCGCGCACCTATTTATCAAAGAGTCCCCAGTTCTCGAGTTCTGCGTTCTTTCGTTGAATCGTCCGCATGCCTAGTAACTTGGAATTTCAAGTTGAGGAGATGAGGTCCAGTGGTCCATCACTTCGCGGTTCAAAGTTTGATCTCCGCTCGGCACGAACGGCACAAACGTTTCCGAACCGAAGCTTCAAGTCGACGACGAACTGTCAACTCAAAAATGAAAGGCAAAAATGAGGTTTCGTTCCCTCGAACATTTTAAGAGAAGGCTACACCTGCAGGGGGAGGGGAGAGGTAGAAGAAACACATGCTCATGTACACCAGAATTTCAAGTTAGTATTTCTACTCGCTCTCTGCAGGAGGGCAGTCTCAGACCACCTCGACTCCTCCAGAAAATACTGCTTCTCTCCTTAGCGCGTCGCTCGAAATTGACCTCAATATATTTTTTCGAAAATGAAACTGTGGGTCGTACATGTTACCTGCTCGTCGGGGAAATCGACAGGCATGCTGATCGAGAACCAAGATGTATCTCCCTTTCTAAGAGAGAAAAGGGGGGAGGAATGGCGTCAAGCCAGTACCTAACCAGCTTCCCAATAACGAATATTGATCGGCAAATGTCTGTACAGGTGTGTGAGTTGTACTAATTACTCATCGAAACTCCCACCGATCTTCGACTATTCAGAACCAATCCGACTTCGACTTCGACGAAGAGGAGGACCAAGCTATAGAAATTTTCCAAATGACCTCAGGAATTGGTTATATTTGCAAGCTATGATTCCGATGCTGCTTACCGTTGCCATACTCCTTCATCATATTCGCAAGCGCCTGTTCTTGCCTTGCCTTCTGCTCCGCGACGGCCTTCGCGATCATCTGCTGCTGACGCTCGTTAGCGACCCTTTGCTCAGCCATGGCCTGCGCGAGAAGCTTCTCCTGAGCCGCCTGTCGTTCGTTGACGGCATTTGCTATCATTTGTTCCTGCTTCACCTTTTGAATCCGTTGCTCTTTCATCGCCCGCGCAAGGAGCTGTTGTTGGTTCGCCTGTTGTTCCCTCAGAGCATTCGCTAGCATCTGTTCTTGCTTCGCCTTTGCAATCCTTTGTTCTTCCATGACCTTTGCGAAGAGCTGCTCTTGAACCTGCTTTTGCTCTTGCACAGTTCGTGCAATCAACTGCTCCTGCAGCGCTTTCGAGGCCCTCTCCTTCTCCATAGCTTTTGCAAGCAGTTGCTCCTGTTGGGCCTTTTGCTCTTTCGCAGCGTTCATGACCATCTGCATCTGGGCGGAATACGAGACCGTTTGACCTCCAAATCCATCTGCCACGATCCGTGCTCCGTTCGAAACAGCCATCGATAGATCCTACAGTAGTAATATAGGTGAGGGAGAGGAACTACATCTCACCCATAGTTCAGGATTCGACTCACAGAAAACCTGTCATTTCTATATCCAAGCTCTGCATATCCCATCGCAGTGGAGTTCCCACCTTTATCATACAATGCCTTCCTCTTTTCATCTGGAATTCGATTCAGTGAAATGATGTTTGTCAAATCCAGTTATGAATTCTCACCAGAGAGGATCTCATAAGCCTTCGACACCACTGCAAGAAATCGCTCAGTTGCCAAACGACGAAGTTTTGCAAGAACTACTCACAGGAAAGCGCGTTGCCGGCAACGGTGTTACTTTCCAGGGTGAGTTGTGAAGTCAACTATTGATATTTAATTATTCAACACATCCGAGTTTGATAAAAAATCTCTGAACTCGCCTTCCGGTGCGCTATCTCGATTTCCACAACGCTCGCATCTCCAGTCAACCCTAAAATGTCATAATACGAGCTCTCATCACAGCGAAGAATGCGTTTGACTTCCGCGCTTTGCTCGGATGGATTCGGAGGTGTAAAACTCGGTTCACCCCCAGAATCTTCATCTTCAGCGGCAGTGCAAGCAGAGGGTGATGGTATTATGGCGTCGAATTGGCCTGGTATCGTCGTGAAAATTGACGCCGCGTCATGCGGCGTGTTACGGGCAGACGGATTTCGAGTGTCTGACGCAGCGGTATTCTGAGAGAGGACATTTGGCGGAACCTGGTGCGGCTCGGGCTGTGGGTCGAGGACGTCGATGCTTTCGAGCAGTTTCGTCGCTTCCGGAATCGAGAACGTCGCAATGGATTTGTTACAAAGCTCTCGAGCCTTAGCGTAGTCCCGAACATCGCGAGCAGCTTGTGCGTCTTTCAAATAATTGAGGGCCACTCGTAAGTTGGGATCGATAGGCATGTTGTCGTCGTCGACTCGTCGTCTTAGGAAGATGGTGGGGGTTCGTGAAGAAAAAGGCTGGTTCCTCGCGACGCATGCTTGTTCGTATGGTCATCGCACTAAGGGTGAAATTTCCGCTGATTGGATGCTTCAAGATGAGTTGGTTGTCTAGATTCAAGGCCCGAGGCACAATCATTTGAACCAGCGCCGATCATTGCATGGAGGATTTCAAGTCGAGTGAAAGCGGTGCACTCATTGGATGCGGGTATTCCCTTGAGCGACAAACATACCACAACATTGTGAACTACCCTCCTATAGCTCTGAAATTTTATTGCACGATTTATCGACGTTCGTACATTACATCTTTAAGTAGCGAGGAAAGGGCAGTGCAGTCATCCTGCAGTAAATTAGTTATCCGGATTCTTCGTAGTTGTCGTTCAGGCTCAGTTGCTCAGCCCCGAACGTTCCTTCATCCGTGTTCTCCTCATATTCGGGCGACCTGTACGACCCACGGGATTCATGCGATTTGTATGAATATCCAGATTCATACGATGAGTGGGACTGGTATGACTTGTGCGATTTTCGAGACTCGCGGTCCTCCTCGCCATAAGCCGCGGATCCTCCCGGGTAAGATTCTCCACCTCCGTAATATCCACTATTCTCCTCTTTGTGGTGATGTCCCCCATGTCGCTCACCTCCGTAACGACCATACTCCGGGGAGTGGGATGCGAACCGTTCCTCTCCTCGTTCCTCGCGGTTACTCCTCCGGTCAGAATCATATTCGTTTCGGGCGCCATAGCCTCCGAATTCCTGTTGGTCACGGTTCTCCCTACCATTGGAGTCGTAGTCATTTCTAGGAGCTGAATATTCTTCCCTTGTATACTCTGTACGAGTCTCGGCCCCATAGCCAGACGAATCGCGTCCAAAGGTATTCGGTTGTTCCTGGTATCTGCGCTGTTCGTAGGACGATTCTTGTCCGTACGATGGCTGGCGCCCATAATTTCCAGCCGATTCCTCGTAGGAGGTCTCCTGCCCGTAAGTAGATTGTCGACCATATTGGTTCCTTGACTCGCCATACGAAGGTTCTTCCTGTCTTCCGTAGGGTTGCTCTTGACCGTACCTTTCTTCGGAAGGAGTATAGCGGGTTTCTTCCTGTTGGTAAGAAGACTGCTGCTGGTATGCGGGGGTGTATCCGGATGTTCTCTGCTCTCCGTAAGAGCTCTGCGTCGAATATGCGTTATTGTCGTTACGTCCATACTGTCCAGTACTGCCATGCGAGTGCCCTCCTCCCTGATTTTCGTCTTCAGATCCCAACCTCTTATTCTTTCCATTCCTAACGCTATCCTTCACAGACAGTTAGTCGAAAACTGCAATAAACTTCCACTAGACAAACCTTCGTCAACGCGTCAAGAACCTGACGGCCTTCTTCGCCTAATCCTCCAAACCATCTCTGCATTTCCTCCATCATTGCGTTCTGGATCTGCGAACGGCCGACGTTGAAATATGGATGGTGGAAAGCCTCCAGAATCTTTGGGGCGAAGTTGTATCATATCTCCTACATTACGAATGAGGAGTAAGAGCTCACATTATTGATGACACCATCAGGTCGCTCATTGTTCGACCAAGCCTACATGAGTGATTGGCTCAACAGATCGGATGCGAATTCAGATAACTTCCTACCTGGACAATTAAGTTCACAGTATGACAAACAACAACCTGGGCGATCTTCCCCGCTGGCTCATTCAGGATGAGACCGAAGTGGTCCTACACGCGTGTTAGGGATTTAGATGAAGGAATTGTGATGGCTGATTACCTTCGATAAAATACTATGAGAAGGATCGGAAGCGTTCGGGCTATTGAAGACCTTGAAAAATCGGCTTGAGTACACTGAGTGAGGAGGGATCGGCAGACAACTATACCTCGTATTGATCATCAGAGTCGATGACGGCTTGACTGCCTTCGCTCAGGACTGAAGTCGCTTGCTGTATGATAGGCTGAGCAGGGGTCAGAGCAATGAAACATAAGATATTTTCAGCAATAAATCCTTACCGTCAACCAGGGCGCCAACAAGGTGTAAACATCTAAATCGTTGCTGCAATGAGATATGGGTCGCAAATTATCCACAGAGAAACTCACAGGCGTTCAGTGCATTCGTCAGCTGATCGAGGAGGTTCTCAAGACCTGGGACCATCTCGATCTTCTTGGTTATATCTCGGTAGACTCCATCTCTCCACTTCAAAAGGGAGAGGAACTGCTCTTGCGCCTCCTTTGGAGCATATTTATCCGGGTCGAAATCAAATGCTTTTTGCTTCAGATCCTGAGCCTGTTGAGCCTGATTTGAGCCTCCTCCTAAGGAGAACTTGGATAAGATGCCTTGCAGAAGGTTGCTCGATGAGTCGGCGTCTCCTGACTACAAAGGACGTCACGCATCGCACGAAAATGCATTTTATAAACTCACATTGTTCATTTTGTCGTATAGATTGGTGACACTGTTCTCGCTCAAGTGACTAACGGTCGGGTTCAGCATGACTTCCTTTACGAGATAGTTAGAGCTTACTCTGTGGCTTCTCCCATCAACGAGTGAATGAAGTCTGCACTCCCGAACGTGCCAGTTACGAGAGGTGGCGCTCGTCCGTTCGGGGTGTTTACCGTAACTATCATAAGATTAGATGGTATCGGAGAGAAGAAATTTCAATATCGTGTACCTCTGTCTCCTACATGGCAGAAAACCTCATTGTAACCCATCTTCTTCAAGGCCAACTCGCACCAGTTGCTATGCGCTAGAAGATCCTCAAGGGTATGAAGCGCAGTTCCGAGCAGACGGTATGCCTCGAAGAGGTCAGGACCTTCGCGTCCTTGCGATCGACGTCCATGCTCGATGCACTTCTCGAGCGTGCGGCGAATGTGAGCTGTTGAGGTATCCCAGCCACGATTTTCAGTAGCCATATAGTTCTACGTCAATTCTTTAGAAAAATGAAGCAATGTTGTAAGTACTAAACAATACCTTCATCCCCGTCCTCTCGTCAATTTCCAATTCCTCGCGACGTACGGGAGGCCTAAGCTTTTGGTGAAACTGGCGAGCATCACCTTCCTTCTCAGCATAACCTCTTCAAACGAAAGGAGTTTAGATTCAAGATTGGAGAAATCCCAATTTGGAGTACAAACTTTGGATTGTCGATATGTTCCTGGATGAATAATAGGTAAAGCGGACAAACTGTTTGCTTATGAGACGTACAACGGGCAAGTACACTCCGAGTCGGTCGGCAGTGACTTCGAATTCTTCAGTTGCAAAACCAAAAGTCTACGAAGACGAATTACACCAGCATTGCTCTCGCGATGAAAGATGGCCGCACCATAAAACCAAGGACGGAAATGAGCAACACGATGGTGTCAGCGGATAACTTGCTGAGACCGGCGATATCCATGGCCTAAATGTTTGAATAATTAATCCTAAACTCCCTTCACGAAAGCGGATGTACGGGCCTGCGAATAATCACGAAGCCAGTTTCCCTGATTATTTTTTAATAACCCGTTCGATTGAACTACACTTTACTAGACTCACGAAGTAAACCTTCTTGATATCACTCCCGCTGAATTTTGATCCACCCGCTGCTGCGGAGAGGAGGGAGGTAGCGAAACCCATCAAACCGTCGCCGTGTGCTCGACCAGCCGTTTTTGCCAGGGTCGCAAGGATGTTCTCGATGTCACCATGCCTGAAGGCTTTGTCTAAAGCATATCAGGCGTCAACTTCTTTACTTCAGAACGAGGAAGAATAGGTGGCATACCGTTCAAGTACGAGAAATCTGCGATATCTCCAGCTCCGAACGCATATGCGCCGTTGGGAGCGAGCACAAGGAGTACACTACAGATCAGAAATACGGTCAGTGGAGAAGGCATTCTGCTGAAGGACTATGGTCAATCTGGACGTCGTGGTGGTTGAATGATAAGACACTTTGCGGAAATATCGAGGCATCGGGGCAAACTGCGTCCAAGTAGATGCCAAGACGATGATGTAAGGAGTTCTCCTGTGGCATGCAGTTTCAAGGTCTGTATCGATGACCATCCGGTAATTTGCACCTTCCGAGATAATGCCATCGTTCTTCTTTGTTAAGGCAACCGTGGTCAGGCCCATTCGACTTTGGACGTTTGGAGTTTGAACTCTTCATCCGTCGAGAAACGCGATGACGGCGGCCACGTGGCGACAAAGAGCTAAGGAGTATTTTATTCGAAGGATGCTATGGGAAATCTACAATTTCGAGTCAATAGGTATCGAGGAGCGAATCTTCACCATATCTACCACTGTCGAGTTGACAGGCATGAAGAGGTTATGGCGTCTCCCTAATCCCAACAGATAACCATTGAAAAAGTCGATCTCAGTGTCGGTGTGCCCCCGTCGCTGATCAGCTAACATGGACGATATGTTCCCAGCTGTCAGTTTGATAACGCGTCTGCACTCGTCGACGAGATTCTTCGTCTTCAACTCTTGCGGTATCGGAACGACCTCTGTGCCATTCAACATCGCCCGCGCTTTCGCCTCCGCCTCAAAGACGCTTGTTGCCTCCGAACATATCTTAACAATAAGACGGTCGATCGATGGGTTTCCGTACAATTCTCCATTGCGACACCCCATAAGCATAGTGATCGGATTGACGACGCTGTTGACGACGAGTTTCTGACGCAATGTGGTTTGCAGCCTGTCATAGGATTCCCACTGCGGATGCAGTTCGGAAAGGCTTTGGAGGACCGTAATGGTATTTCGAAGAGAGAGGTAGTGGTCACGGAGGGGATCCTCTTCGTCCGACACGATGTCGTCGACATTGAGTCTTCGGAGGGCGGGTCGAATGTTGGCGTCGGAAAGCGACTTCTCAAAGTCGCGTCGTCCATCGGGGACAATTCCGTACCGCAACGCGCCGACTCCTGCGTGCACGATGTGCATCGGCGGATGTCTGAGGAATGCGCCATGTGTATTAGAGACGAGAACGAAGTGGGGGCGTTCGTCCGGGTTCGGGAAGACTTGGTACAATAACTGCTCGTAGACTCCCAAACCTCCGTTTTGGCAGAGCACGACGGTACTCTGAGGTCTGAGGCGATGTCTAATCTGCTGGAGGGCGGGGATGGTGGAGAAGGCTTTGCAAGTGACGAAGAGGGATTCGATGGTTGGTTGCTGTTCGCGGCGTCTGGTGTTCTCTGGCAAATTTGCCGACGCCGCTCCTTGGTCGGTCCGAGTTGGCAATCTGAGGACGCCCCGTTCGTTGAAGACCAAGTTCGTGATGGGGTCCGGTTTGTCGCTGGTGAAACCGGTTTGGAAACCGGACACCTTGGATGCGCAACCGTCCCGTTCAATGATGATCTCCTTTTCCTTTGCTCGTCTTGCGACCGCCATGTCCTTGAACATGAGCACGACTTCATGGTTCGACGAGAGGGTTCTGCGGAGGTGGAATGCGATGAGATTGCCAACAGGGCCCAAACCGAGGACATGGAATCGCATGTCACTTGAGATTCGAGCAGAGTTGGCATCGACACTGTCCTGCAAAGTGACAAAAACTCATTGTCAATTGATCACCAAAGATGACGATATTATAACGCACTAGAAGCCAACACTACGATAAGCTTTTCAAAGAGATCCTGAAGCCCATGAACGCGGTGAATGGTCGTTCGTCAGTCAATGGGGACAAGTCTCTGCCATCCAAAATTTGGAGGAAGGAACCATTTCACGCATCGTGATTGGCTCGCCTTTCTGACCCTAACGTTTTGCCGTTTTTGGACTCGGGGAAATATCGGGAGCACACAGTTGAAGTGAGTTCAAGCACGCTCTCACCACCAAACGCAAAGTTATTCGACAGAGCAGCGAAATAAAGTCACCACAATTCCGCAATAGCTGGTGGTGGCGAACGGCCCGCGGAGTCCCGTTTTCCTTTAAATATCGAAGGAGCGTCGACGATTATCGATTCATAGGCTCTTCCTTCTGCCACCATCTCTCTAGCTAACACTCACAATGTCCGTCATCCTCAAACGCACCAACCAAAAGGTATGACGAATGACGATGGTTCTCCAATTGCGCTAACGTCGTTCCGCTGTAGATGCCGCTCGTCGGGTATGTCTTCCGGAGTAACTCATAGCGCATATAGTCTGATCGATGTTCGATAACACGTAGCTTTGGCCTGTGGAAGGTGTGTCGATGAAGTGCATGGATATACGGAACGTGACTAACTCTTTCTAGGTCACTAAATCAACCTGCGCGGATGTAAGTCGATATTGCTATGCCAACAGAATATTTGGATAACTAGCGAACGATTACTAGACCGTATACAAGGCTATCCAAGCTGGTTACCGACTCTTTGACGGTGCCGGCGACTACGGTAACGAGAAGGAGGCTGGTGAAGGGGTCCGACGCGCCATCGCTGACGGTCTCGTAAAGCGAGAGGATCTATGTTAGTCCTGTTAATTTATTTCTTGCATTATCGGCTGTCTGACAGATTTTGGACCCAAGTCATCACTTCCAAGCTTTGGAATACTTTCCATAAGTACGAGCACGTACGTTCTCTCTATTTCTCCTTTGCAAGTCTGGGAATAATTGTCTCCTCAGGCGAAAGAATACGCAAAACACCAACTTTCGCTATGGGGTGGTATTGGATACTTCGATTTGTTCTTGGTGCATTTCCCGATTGCGCTGCAATTCGTTGATCGCAAGGACAAATATCCTCCTGAATGGTGGGGTCTTGACGGTGGTGTCCACACGCGTAAGTAGCCATTGTATTCTCTTTGAAGATTCGAGGTGAATGACGTTGTCCAGAAAACACGCCGCTGCAAGAAACCTGGACTGCGATGGAAGAACTATGCGAAGAAGGTTTGGCGAAGAACATCGGCCTAAGGTATTTACTTATTTTATTTCACTCCAATCGTTTCTAATATTTCCAACCAATTTTGAAAGCAACTGCCAAGGCTCCATCATCCTCGATGTTTTGAGATATGCCAAGATCCAGCCTCAGGTTCTCCAGGTCGAGTTGCACCCTTACCTCACCCAGCAACAGTTAATCGCTCTCTGCAAGACTCTTGGAATCGCAGTCACGGCGTACTCCTCGTTCGGCCCGCAAAGCTACGTGGAACTTGGCGTAGACAAGGGCGTCACAGGCCTCCTATCGCACGGAGCCGTCGCGGAAGTTGCCAAAACGCATGGAAAAAGTGAGTCTGAAATTGGCTTGAAAGTGACGTGGAAGACAGGAGCTCATCTTTGTTCGCAGCGAATGCGCAGGTCCTGCTGCGGTGGGCCGTCCAGCAGGGAGTCGCAGTCATCCCGAAGAGTAACGACCATACGAGGTTGGTCCAGAACTTGGAAATCTTCGACTTCCAGCTCGGGGAGAACGAGATGAAGGCGCTGAACAACCTCAACATCAATCTCCGCGTAAGTAAAGCGACTTTCCGAATTGCGATTTGCCCTAAATTATGTTCTCTAGCTCAACGACCCAATCGACATCGACCCTCGCTTGGGAATCTTTGCTTAAGGAAATTTGCAAAGGGGAGAAAAGTCGCAAACGTTTGAAATAAGTTTACAGCTAATGCGAAGTCGTTGTATGATTGCGGCGTTACTTTCATAGTAGATCCAGAATTTTGTACCAAAAGTGTGGATTGAAAAGAACGCGTCATCTTTTGCCTTCAAGTTGATAACGAATATTTCTGACTCGCGTGCCTCGCTATGCTTCTGAATGGGTAAGATCTATGAGAATCTCATCTCGGAGTGTTGCAGTCGACGAACGCTGGCATGTACCGTACTTAATTACTGTTGAGGCGACAAAACGATAGTCATGTATACGCATAACAAGATGCGGGGTACAGCAGTACAATTGAACCACGGTGTTGCGAGTCTCCAGCCCTCAATCAAGAAGGGCGTGGAAGCGGAATGAGGTGTATGTATGACAGAGTTCCTGAGAGAAAGTTTTAAGAATCCAAGAGCGGAGTAGGTTCTCTCGTCTTGAAACTTCATACCAAAGACATTGATCTCGTACTGCGGATAACTTCGAGTTCGGACTATCAGGTAAGTATAAATTCACCAGAGTCTTGCGAGACTTCATCATATCATAATACTTATGCATATACGCACCTCAATAAACTCCTGTGAGCGTTAAGCCATCTCCAGGGCAATTGAGTCGTTCGTTGACCTTGGAGCTCGAGAAGGGAAAAGACCATGCTTTACGGAAATGGTTCTGTAGTGGAGCACGAGCTCTACACGATTTCCATCTTCAAGTTGGACCGCTAGAACTTCAGTTCCTACATACCCAAGGTCTTCACACATGAAGGCAGCGACAACTACCTGCGTCCGTACGATCCGAAGAATAGGTGTTCGACTCCAATAATCGGTGGGGTTTTGTGTGCAAGGGCTCCGGAGTACGGATGGGGAGGAACAGATACGGAATCTAATGTGCGAGTCCAATGTGGGCGACCAGGGCTCCTGGGAGTCTCTTTACTTCAATCCTGGACCGAACGGTGGATACCAGATGTTCATGACGAAGGACGACAGGCTTTGTCCACTAGAAATAACGTCAGACAGCGGAGGGGGAGTACATGACCATGGTTCAAGACAGCAAGACGTACGTTGGATTGCCCAGAGTATCGAAGGAAGAGAAGCATTATCCTCATTGATATTGAGATCTGAGCAATGTAAAACATGTACCACTTGTTAGTATGTTGACGCACTAGACGCATTGTAGCACAGAACGAAATACGAGACGAATTTTCCGGTAACCAATCGCGTTCGCAATTCGGAATGGTCGCCGAATTTGTCAACGTAAACCTGAAGTCCTATGAAACGCTTTCGCGCTTGAGTACCTGGCGTGCCTTTGGACAACCCCTCCCTGCGTCAAGTATTTGAGAAGGACGTGGAGCGAAAGTGCAGAATCATCATCGAGATTTCGTCCAGTCCAGTTGACATCGATTCCGAATTCGTTTTATTCGTTGATTGTCAGTTCGTCAGAGACAGCTTGATTGAGCGAAAGGGCAGTTTGGCTTGAATCACTGAGTTTGACTTAGTATCGTGTCGATGACTGTGTACAGTATAGATTAACCTCCCCGTCGTCACTATATCTGCACCGCACAGGACCTCGAGAAGGGTCGATCTTTACAGCTGTTTGAGAATCGATAGGCGGGTCTTGAAATTTGAAGTTGGCCCGCTAAATCAAGAATAAAGCTAATTAGTAGCACGTAATGTCAGACGGTCGATCCATTGTCGTGCCCTACGTGCTGCTTCAGCCTTGGAGAGGCTTGATCCGAGGCCCGAGAGTGGTAGTTGAGGAGCCCTAATATCATCCCTTGACCTCGAATGCTGTTGGTATCGTCGGGCACAGGCACGACGGGGGTACGATACTGCAGGACAGCGCGAAAGCAAAGTGTCCACACCCGGGGGATTCTCGGTAGATTTACCGCCTATCAGAAATTTCACTGAACTCTTACATTAGCGGGCCTACTTCAAAATCCAAGACCCGCCCATCGATTCTCAAACAGCTGTAATGGAACTTTTCGAGATCGTTGATCCAGCTGAAAGGCAAGAACATTTTGTACAGGAGGATCACTTTCGTAAAGGAGCGACGATATTGAGAGACTTTTGTAGCATGTTGCGAGATTTCGAACATCCAGACTTGAGACTCTCTTCAACTTGGGAACCAAGATGTCCATGTACTCAGTCGATTACTTTCTCCTAGCTGTCTATCACGGTAAGGGAAAAGGAGAAACCTCAAGATTAGCTGACACGTACAGTTTCGTTCTTTTGAAGTTCTGCAGGAGTTCAAGCATCGTTGCCGTCCTATGTAAAAAGGCGGAAAGGCTGAGCTTTGCAAACTGTGCGTCTACAGTCGAGTTCCATTTTGATTAGTTGAAAAGACGATTTTCAGTATTGTGCAGTCCACGGTCAATTCTCGAAACAGTTTTCAGTTTGCGATGAGGATGATGGTAAGAAAGGTAGTTTTCAACCGTGACGATCCGTCAGGCTTCGTTGGCCTTCCCTTTTGGGACTGAGTCATAATTTGAAGTGGTGTGATTCGTTCAGTCTTCTTTGCCCCAACCACCAACGTCATTCGAAACTTAGTATCATCTGTTTCGCAAGCAGCTTGGGAACGAACATTTTACACGAGAATTCCTCGACCGATCTCGGATTTCTGGAGATATACGTGTTTGATGGATGGTGCAAGTGCGTGATGAACTGATGTACAACGAACAACCTCATATTTCTGTGGAAACCTTCGCAGCACACTCGAAGCACCAATTACCGCCCTGGGATGTACTGCTCTCTTTGAGTGGGTTGCGTTGAGATTTGTGGAACGAACGATGCCCCATGGACGACTTCGCTGCTGACGTCCCTGCCAGCAAAACGAAAACGCCATCCGTGTCGCCCCACACGATTCAAACAAAACTCTCACTCTATTCTCTCACATCCGGGGTCGCACTTCTGCGATATGCACTCATTGGCTTTGGTAACCTTACTCGGACTCGATCTTCGCATCGTAATCTTGGGCTAACTTTGCAATCGTCATCCGACCATGCTGGAAAGAGGCGCGCCATCATGACCACCCTATGCAACTACAATAGCATCTGGCTTCAGTATCAGTGCCTCGCGGCGAGTAAGGAGCTCCAGGTCCGACATCTTATGTTGAAGGTCACCCGGGAACTCTCAAGCACAGGCTCGCTCCGAGTTCAGCAAAGTACTCCTGGTCAGCTGCAAGAACGGTCGCCTCCTTTGATGATATGATTTTCGCGTGGCCTACTATACATGGTGGTGGGCAGCGCGCGAGTGAGGCATGTTTGTTTGTCACTATTTGCTTGGTAAGCCGATCGACGCGGCAAGAGCACAAAATCTCACAGGGGGCAAGGATCCCCCCGAATCCTAGGATTCGGGTTCAACCCGAATCCAACGCGCTTGCGAGGGGTGCCGGGTAGATTCCGGGGGCCGTATGCGAGGTGCCCTGGTCAATGCCGGCTTTCGCCTTTCGAGAAGTTCGTGTTCACGGAAAAAAAGAAAGAATTGAGAACAAAATTCTGAATAAACCTACATACATGTATATTCTTCTACATAGACTCAGACTTCTTAGCCCTTTTTGTTGCCGACTTATTTCCATATTGATATGCATTGAAAAAATGAAAG